>RJWJ010008943.1:0-51638 GCA_004363605.1 Indri indri
TTTTTTTTTTTTTCTTTAGAGAGGAGGGTCTCTCTATGTTGCCCAGGCTGGTTTCCATCTCCTGGCCTCAAGGGATCATCCCACTTCTGCCTCCCAAGTAGGTGGGATTACAGGCTCGAGCCACCGTGCCAGCTCTCAGTTTGGTTTTGAATTACATGTTTATAGTTATATCCAAACTACCAGAAGAATGTATTTCAAAATGTGGGAGGTGGGATTATAGTGCTAATTTTTTCCTTTTATTTTCTTTGTGCCTTTTCAAGTTTTCCAAGTTTTGCACATTGAGCATTTGTTATTTCTGCAACTATGGAAAATGCAGGGTTTTTTTCAAAAGAAGACAAGAGAAGCCTCATGGGATGATACTGGTGTAGGTGAAGAGAAACCTGTCCCCTGTGCTCTGCGAGTTGGTTAAACCCCCAAGACTAGGCAGAGCTCCTTGGCTCCTTGGGAAATTCATGGACCTTAAAAATTAATGATTCCCTGCTCTTTGCCTTTCAGAAGAAACCTGTTTTTGTTCATTGCTCCTCAGACTTACCATTTCAGCATCCTAAAAAGAAAACCAAACAAAGAGAAATTTAAGTGCATTACTTGACTCCTTCCCACAAACCAAATTGTTCTGAAAATTTCCCCTTGGACTCTCAGATTTTAAGAAGCTTAGCCTGCTTCCTGCTCCTAATTGGTCAATTAATGTAATCTGTGCAAAGTCTCCCAAGCGTCTAAGTCACTGGCCTTTGAGCTGGCTCTGTCTGGTGTGGACTGGGGTCCTCCGCAGAGAGTTTTGCTTTGCTGCTTTGCATGTTACCCTGAGCTCTGTGTTGCTAGTTCTCTCCTTCCACCAGGGTTTCTCCTGACCTAATTAAATGAGCTCTGGTATCTGGGCAAAGTGGCATGTTACATGAAATGATGCGAGCTTATTCTCCTTTCTTCAGTAGAGACCTAGAGCTATACATTTATCCCAATCTTCTTGTTTTGGTTCCTGATCATTTCTCCTGCTCATACTCAGTAGCTTCACATGTAACCGGAGTAAATTGGTTCTTTGCATAAAAACAGACTGTGGGCAAATTGGTTCATCTTTCTGAGCCTTCATTTCCTCACTTGTAAGATGAGGATAAAAACATGGGTTCATTTCCTAGGGATGCTGTCACAAATGACCTCAAACTTGGTAGCTTAGAACCATCAGCATTTACTCTCTCATGGTCCTAGAGGCCAGGAGTACAGAATTGAGGTGTCAGCAAGGCCTTGTTCCTTCCAAAGAGAATCCCAGAAAGGGAGTGTTAAAAGAAAAACTTTAGATGAATTAAATTTAACAGGGTTTAATCGAGCAAAGAACAATTTGAGAATTGGGCCCCCACTGCCAACTGAATAGGTTCAGAGAGGCTCGGGCCCTGCGCTGTGGTGTGGTCAGCGTGGTCGGAGAGAATTTATGGGTAGAAAAAGGAAAGTGACGTGTACAGAAAATGGAAATGAGGTACGGATACAGCTCGATTGGTTAGAGTTCAGCATTTGCCTTGTTTGAACACGGCTTCAACAGTTGGCCACCTCTGCGTGGCGGAAACTCGGTGATTGGCACAAGAGTAGGTTACAGCCTGTTTACACATCCAGTTAGGTTATAGTTCACTATATGGAGAAACTTTCAGCCTGAATTTAAAATGTGTAGGGGACAGCTTTAGGCTAAACTTAATTTAACAGAAGGAAGGCTCTGCCCTTTCTGGGCTGTGGCAACATAATTCCAACTTTCTGCCTCTGTCTTCACGTGGTCTTCTTCCCTGGGGCTCTCCCGCCTCAAAGCTCCTTCTTCCCAAGGACACCAGTCATTAGATTTAGGGCCTACTCTAAATCCAGGATGATCTCATCCCAAGATCCGTAACTTAATTACAGCTATTTCCAAATAAGGTGACATGCATAGGTACCTGCGGTTACGATTTGGACTTACCTTTGCTGGGATTTGGGGGGGGACCTCCGTTCAACCACTACAACATATCAACCTTGTTGAGTTGCTCTGAGAGTATTAAAAATGATATGAAAATGTATGTAATGCAGCTGGCATAGAGCTTGACACAGAGAAGGTGCTCATTTAGTGACAATCACCATAATAATTACTACCACCAAGTGAGCACTCACATTGGGCCCAGCCTTACTCCAAGCCCATCTGTGCCAGAACTGTGTTCCAGCTCAGGAAGCTGCGACTGGGAGCCGTGCCCTGCTCCAAAGCACTTGAATGCCTTGGTCTTGTCTCTGGTCTGCTGTGACTCAGCCCCTCCCCTCCATCCCCACCACACTTTGCACTGGGACCCAGGGCTGTGCCTGGTGGCTTTTGTGGGAAGAGTTAGCAATGCAGAATGGGAAGAGAGAGAGAGAAGTTTCTTGGAGAGTCCTGGTGAGGGGCAGCTGACTTGCCCCCGGGGTGAGTAATCTAAGAGAAGAGGGAGTTGCTGCCTTTTCTGTCCTTGTCTGGGAAGTCACTTGTCACTTCCGCCACCCTTTCATTGTTTGGATTTGAGTCTCTAAGTCTGGCCTACACTAAAGGAGAGGTTCCTTTAGGTGTCACCTTTTGAAAGAAGAAGTGTCAAAGAATCCGTGGACATATTTAAAAACTACCATACTACCCCGTAGTGGGTGCAGGGAAGATGGCCTTTGTCTAAGAACTCAATCAGGCTATCTGGCCAAGCCATTAGGAGTGATGCAAAGGGAGGCCTGGGCCAGGCATGGTGGCTCATGCCAGTAATCCCAGCACTTTGGGAGGCCCTGGTGGGAGGATTGCTTGAGGCCAGGAGTGCAAGAGCAGCCTGGGCAGCATAGTGAATCCCCATCTCTACAAAACATAAAACAATTAGCCAAATGCGGTGGTGCACTCCTGCGCTTCCAGCTACTCGGGAGGCTGAGTCAGGAGGATCACTTGTACCACTGCACTCCAGCCTAGGTGACAGAGTGAGACACTGTCTCTGGGTGGGGGAAAAAGGGAGGTCTGGAGATGAGTTTAGGGGCAGGGGCTGAGGAGGGCTAAATTGTTGCATGGAAACAAATGGGAAGAATTTGAAAAGAAGGAAGTAAGGGGAGAGAAGAGAGGGAGCAAGAGCCTGGCAGCAAGTGGGGTGGCTGAAAGACTTGTAAGAAGGAAGCTCCATAACGTGTTTTCTGTTGTGTTGCTGCAATGTAAGACCCTCCATTTTACCAAACCATCCATAAAGCTTGCTACATGTGTGCACACGCATTCTCTCTCTCTCTCTCTCTCTCTCTCTCTCTCTCTCTCTCTCTCACACACACACACACACACACACACACACACACACGCACCCCCTGTGCGAGAGGCTTTTAAAAGCTAAGTTTTAGGTCTGCATCGATAGAGGGCGAAGCAGTGACCACGCTGCAGAGCAGCAGGAGATCCAAGGACTTACCTAACGTTACAGAAGCGGATGCTCGGGCCACAGGCCTCTGGCAATCCACAGCGATCTGGGAAAGGCAGTGACGTTTCCCTGAGCCAGCAGAGGAAGCGGGCCTGGGCCAGTGGCTGTCCCTGCCTTGGAGCTGTTACTAAGTACAACCCACCCGGGAGCGCTTCATCTGGGAAGGGCAGGGTCTGTCCTAATGTCCAAAAGCAGTCTTCAGGCAAGAGGAAGTCGTGGTTAGCCACTGCACACAGTACAAGGGGTGGGTATTAGCTCTTTGGGATTAACTTTGCTATTAACTGTCTTGGGAGGATTTGGTGTTTTCTGACAAAACTCTAAGATGTTCTGAAGTTTTTTCTCATTACTTCAAGTCATTTGCCTTTGTCTTCTGTAATAAATGATGGTTTGGGAGTAGAGATATTTGGGTGCTTTAGGCTTAATTAAGTCTGAAAAATAAATTTAATGTCACTCAACCTCAGGCATGCTATCAGCATGATAGTGCCTGTCATTCTGTTCCCAGTAGTTACTGAACTTGTACATATCTTCTCTTTTGAGAGACATAAAGCTCTGTTGAGAAATTTCTTAAAAGAAAGAACATCCCTGAGATACATATATATATTTTTTTTTTAAATTTTTTTTATTTTTGAGATAGGGTCTTATTTTGTTGCTCAGGCACGAATGCAGTAGCATCATCACAGCTCACTGCAACCCAAACTTATGGGCTCAACTGATCCTCTTGCCTCACCCTCCTGAGTAGCTGGGACTACAGGCACATGTCACCATGCCCAGCTGATTTTTTTATTTTTTTTATTTTTTTAGAGTTGGGGATTGCTGTGTTTTCCGGGTTGGTCTTGACCTCCTAACCTCAAGTGATCTTCCTGCCTTGGTCTCCCAAAGTGCTAGGATTACAGGCATGAGCCACTGCCTGGCCAAGCCCTGATATTTTAATATTTAACAAAGAAAAATCTTTTGATAAGGAAAGGCATCAAAAGGAGGAGGGTTAAGTCTAGGAGAAAGTATTTTGAAGCTTCGATGTTGAATGTTTCTCTAAGACTCCATTTAGAGGCCAGGTTATTATGTATTTAAAAGAATTGCCTAGATTTTTACAAGTCATTGCACCCTTCCAGTGTGGGGCTGGGTCTTGGTTTTCTCTGTCATTCCCAGTGCCTGACATGGTCTGTGCTCTGTAAACATTTGTCGACTTGGGTATTTTACAGGAGATCATGAACACTGAGAGATTAGTTAGAATCTAGTTCTAGAAAATTTCCAAAGGTCAAAATATTTTAGAAGTCATAACGAAGTTCCTGATCAAAAGGGCCTGGCCTGAATTTTCTTGTTCCTTACTAATTTTGATCAGGATTCAGGAGGGGAAAGAGGGCAGTTCCCAGGGTGGGATTTGTGGGAACGTGGGGAGGATGGCAGGTGGCTGGTGCCTTTGTCTGTGCTACATGCACACATTGAGGCTAGTGGTTTTAAGCAGCCTATTGCCTACTTTCAAAAGCTTTCGCTATCAAAGTCATTCAAAATAACTCAATGGTGACTATGCTTTGAAACGGATCCACCACCCATATTAATTCTTCCCTTTGACACTGAATTAGGCACCTTATTGTACTGCTTTTATCTGTACATTTCAGGTCCCCAAATGGATGTTGAATTCCCATCTCAACTCCCCACAGCACTCTACCACTCTGTTATGGCCCCTGACTTCCAGCCACACCTGCTAAGCCCTTCCCCAAGTTCAGCTCACACCTCCTGCCTCTAGGAACACCCAGTTCCTTAAATAAGGAAGTGTCAGCTGGAACCTTCTTGCCCCTTAAAATCCAGAGGCAATTGTCTCAAATAACCCATTCCGCAGACTTTGGGAAGCCCAATGCCTCCTCTGAAACTCCTGCAAGTTCCCAGGAGAGCTAAGGTCTGGGTTACCTCTTGTCCTGACCTTCTGTAACTGTTTAGTTCAGCTTAGGGCTCATCGTGCTGTTCTGTACAACTCAAATGTGAGCCTCAGCCACTTCCTTATTCTCCATAAATTCACACTGACATGTCTTTGCACATGTAGCAGACTCTATTGTTACTAAAAATTCAGGAAGATGGAGGGGGATACTTCGCAGAAAATCAGGCAACTTAAAAGTGAACATTAGGCATCCTTTGTGGCCTCCTTAGTCATGTCATTGAAAACATCCTCAGCCATTTCTGCCGCCTTCTGCTGGGTCACATAATGGCCACTCCATCTTCTTTCCTTTTCTCTTCTTGCCTCCTTTTCTTTCTCAGGAGAAAACAAAACAAAAACCACCATCACCCCCCCCCCCCCCCCCCCCCCCCCCCCCCCCCCCCCCGCCACACACACACACTCACACACACAAACACAACCTCCTCCCATTTTCCAGGCCTCCCTTACACAGTCAAGGATTGTGCTGAAGTTTCGAAATTATCACTCTTAAGGAAGGGCTCTTAAATTCTTAGAAAAACTAACCCCCATCCCTAGTCTTTGCCTGGGTATATCTAGAGGAATGTGATGATGGTTTAATTTTTTAGTTACTCCGATTCCCAGTTTCCCTATCGGATGAGGATATAAGAGCACCTGCTTCGCAGAATCGATGTGAGAGTGAGTAAGTTAATGCAGAAAGCCCTTTGCACAGGGCTTGGCACAGAATGCAGAGGTAAATGTTACCTACTCTTACTTCACCCTCACTTCCTGTCCGTTGAGATCCTGTTCAGACATTCTGGCTTAGGTCAAGTGTAAGCACCCCTGTGGAGGATTTTGTGAGCTCTCCTGGCCAGAACTAATTACTCCATCCTTCAAATCTTATGGCATTAGGTTCACACCACCCTTCTGGCACAGAGGAACACAATGGTGAATAGGACAAGCCCCTAAATGAGCTTAGACTCTGGAGGGAAAGACAGATATGGGCATAGGGAATGATCCAAGGAAGCTGGGGATGGGGCACAGGAAAGATTCTAGAACAAAAGGGTAAATGAGGCAATTTTGGGATCTTAAATGCAAAGTCAACAGTGCGATGATATTGCCAGTATTGTCAGCCAAGAATATCATTAGGCAGCTCTTCAGTCAATTTTTCAACAATTGCAAATGTTACCACTTGCAGTTTTAGGGCTTGCCACTTTGACATTTTGTTGACTATTTCAACATGTGTGTATCAGCTGGGGTTCATTCACAGGAGCAGAACCACTATAAATTGATATGGAATATGGAATTTATCACAGGAAATGGACTTTGCACAATTTGGGAAGGAACTGGGGAAGTAAAATTCTAGATAGAAAGGGGAGTTGACGAATTAGAGAAGTCCCTAACCCGTCCTGGCTTGCAGGGAAATCAGTACCCAGGAATGTCCAGTCTGTGGAGAGTTGCTGTGTCTTCATGACTACTGCCTCTGTGAGTTCACAGCAGCACGCCTGGGGTAGACCTGGGGTTGCTGTTGCTGGAGGAGCTGGCAGACAGGATGGACAGCCAGGGCTGGGGTGAGGAAGACTGAGGGCAAGCTGGAACCTGCTGGCACGTCTGTGTCTGCGTCTCACCACCTCTCACCAACAACCATCTTTACATTGTAATGGTGCCAGCTTCAGCTCTGCCTCCTAAATCTCACACAACTTCACTTTTGGCTAACTCAACCCTGGAATCATATTGAGAAAGAAATTCTAGGAAGCATAGGTCCCAACAGAATAATTCAGCACAACATTCATTATGAATCTCAGTGTTCATTGCAAATTGGATAAATAACTAATCTTTAATATCTTTCTCTTGGAACAAAAAATAAAGAATATTAAGAGGAAAAAGTTATAGGATCTGGTTAAATGGCAGAGTAAAAATTTCAGAATAGAGAGTCTACAATCAGACTTACATATATGTGGATACATAATATAGGAAAGAGATGGTTCTGCCAAACAATGGGGAAAGGTGAACCATTTCAAATCAATGGTGGCTGGGCCAACTGGATGTCCAAATGAAACAAACATTAATCTTGACCTCACAACATACACAAACATGAACTCCATGTACATTATACATCTAAATGTGAAAGATAAAACAATAAATCTTCTAAAAGATAGAATGGGAAACTCTCAATGACTTTGAGGTTGGGTAAGATTTCTTAAATAGAACACAAAAAGCACTACTCCTTTTTGGAGAATATGTAGGACAACTGTAAAATACAATTGTTAGATGTAGTTTAAATTAATTCGACCACTGGAAAACTGATAGCATTCACTAAAGTTGACCATGTTCATAGCCTATATTCTAGCTATTTCACTTTTAGATGTGTATTAAATGTGTACATAGGTATACTAAACACTCTTATAAACTTGTTCATAGTTTTATTAATAATCAAAACCAGGAAGGAAGTTAAATGCCCATCAATAGTAGAATAGGTAAATAAATTTGATAACATTCCTACTATGGAATACTATGCATCAATGAAAATGAATAAACTACTGCTACATGCAACAACATGGATGGATTTCACAAACATAGTTTTGAGCAAAAGAAGCCAGACACAAGTGAATACATGCTGTATAACTCCACATAAAATTCAAAATGGGCAAAACTAATCTATGATGTTAGAATCAGGATAGTGGTTTCCTTTGGGGGGTTAATGACTAAGAGGGGTTATGAGGGAGGCTTTGGATCTGCCAGGGATATTCTGTTTTTTGATCTGGAATGTGGTTACTTGCTTAAGATAATTCATTAAGCTATACGTGTGTGATATATACTTTCTGTATGTGCGTTTACTTCAATTTTTTTAAAAGCTATCTTTAGAAAATCATTGAAAATGTTCTATTTTATTCCGCACCAATTATCATATCCAGTAGTCTTTTTCTCACTTCTCAACCCCTTTTATCCCACCTACACTATTTCCTACCCCCTTTCTCTAAAAACATTTTCCTTCCATAATTCCTCTTGCATCTCGGACCCTGACTTCATTACTCAACAAATATGTTCCAAGAAGCCACCACATGCCAAGCACTGAGCCAGGCACAGGGTTTATGATGGTGAGTAAGTTGGCAAGAAACCGATCCTCATGGAGCTTCCACTTCGAGTACAAATAGGCTTCTAGACAGGTAATTGATTCATAGCTGACTCTTCTTTCTACCTCCTTAAATCTAGGCTTTCCCCAAAGTTCTAGACTCAAGGCAACTTCTCAAAATTATTGTTCATGCCCATTAATGACTGTCACTCCCCACACCACCCCATCGTCTTTCACAATTTCCTCCACCCCACACTGAATGATCTCCCTCAACCTGCCCATTTCTACCACCAAAATGTGCTCATCCATTGCCCCTTCTTCGCAGCACTGGTGCTCCCATCCAAGTTGAAGTCCTTACTACCTCTGTTGCAACAGCATCCTCATTAAAGATTCATTAGAAACAGCCACTCAAGCCAGTTTGAGCAGAACTCAGGTTCAAGTGGCTCACAAATTATTGAAAGATCTGGAGAAGATATTTGAAGCAGAGCTTCCAGGAACAACAACCAACTCTTGCATTCCTACTACCTCTGTCAAAAATTGGAGAGCCACCATCGCCACTGCAGAAGCCTTGGAATCAAGAAGCAAGTGACCCCAGCGCCATGCTGCCTCTGTATCATCCATGCCAGCTACACAGATCCTTGTCCACACTCTAGCTCCAAAGAAGTGGGTGAACTTCAGCTTTCTGACCATGTCATCGTGGGCTGGGATGGGTGCTAAGCAAGCCTGACCTCCAGCCTCCCTCCCGGCTTCCCTCCTCTTTCCCACAATTCCATTCCCTTCCCTGCTGCTGACTCTCCTCACATCACTCCCCAGCTCCAAGCCTCTGATGACTCATCCTCTCCACTGAACTAGGTTTAAGTGCCTCACCTGTCGTTCAAGGCCCTCTGTGATCAGCTCCCGACTTGTTTTTCTGGTTTATGTCCTTCTCCACTCCTGCAGTTTCCTCTACTCCAGCCATTCACCACTCGCCAAACTCGCCCTGCTCTTTCCCTCCTTGTGCATCCTCTACCCTTCCCATCACCATTTCCCATTAACATATGAAACAGTCTTCTACGCCCACTTCAAATGTCACTTCCTTTCTACGTTCTTCTCTGATCCCCTTAACCAAGGTGGCCTCTTACCCCAGCTCCACAGAGAGCTCCTCCTGACACATTCTGGAAACACAGGCAGTTATTCAGACATTGCGTCTGGGGACAAAGAGATGTGGGCTGGAATCCTGGCGAGGCCTGAGCAAGTGAGATCTTCTGAACGCAAAGCCTCAGTTTCCTGCTCTGTAAAATAACGGTAATAATAGTACCTACTGCATGGGCAGGTTGGGAGAACTGTTGAGATAAGCTCCGGTGCACACCCTCTGCAGTGGTAACTACTATATGGGTATTGTCTTCATTACCTTCTCACTCCTCACCCACGCTCAACAGACACTCTGGTAACGAATGGACAAGCCAAGCCAAGCAGCAACATTGACCTTAGGTAATCTAAGTTCAAACAAATGCGATGCTTGCTCCCTGCTCAGTAACAGGACCCCAGGTTGGGTCAGTTTACCACAGAAGTATGAGCAGATGAAGAGCTTCCACTTGTTTTACCAAGTTAGGAGAAAATAAAAACTAAGAAGCTTAATAGTTGGCTGGGCCATGACCCCAAGGCGCAGGCCACACAAGTTCCCAGAGTGAAACAGTTCAGGAAAGATTCCCCCCAAAGGCCTTTATTGGGTGAGTTCTCATCTCCATGCTCAGAGGAGTAGCTTCCTGAACACAGAGGAGTAAAAGGAGGCAGGAGGTCTCAGACCAGGTACATTCCCAGCTGAGCCGAGGTGGAGAGATTTCATGCAATCTCAGGTATTGCTGGAGGAGTGAAAGTTGATATGCTCCACCTTGGAGACGCACTGGCAGTATTTATTAAATATGAAGGTGCACATACTCTACGGCCCAGCAGTTCCACTTCTAGGCCTCCCCTCTAAAAACATAGAAGGAGATGAGTTTAAGGAGATCCATTGCTGAGTTTTTTATAAAATCAAGAAGTTAAAAACAACCCCGGTGTCTGTGAACGATGAATAAATAAAAATTTGATGTATTTAAATGTTAATATACAAAATAACAAATGTAAAGCATGAACAAGATTTTCGTATATCAGTACAGACAAATTTCAAAAGTATAATCTCAAATGAAGAAAACAAGTTGCGGAATAATACATTCGGTATGATACCATTTACAGATATAAAAGCAATACTACATATTGCTCGGGGCTACATACACGCAAGCTCTAAACAATGAGCTGAAGGGATGCATGATAAATTCATCGTCGTAGTTACTTTTGGACAGGGGAATTCCGCTGGGAACCAAGAGGACTTCCATTCTCTCTGTAATGCTTCCTTTCTTTCAATTAAAAAAAGGGAAGAAAAGGTTTAAAGCCTCAAAGGACAAATATTAACAGCTGAATTTAGGATGATGGTTGGAGTATAAGAACACTCTTCTGTATTAAAACCAGTAGTCTGGTTTGGGATATATGTGTGTGTGTGCCGTGATGCAATGTGTTGGGCAGGGAGGGATTGGTGAGAAACTTTGGCCACAGTCTTTCTGGAATATCCACTTGCAGATAATAGAAATTAATCCTTGCCGTGGCATTTAAATTTGAACAATTGGCTGAGGCTTTTAAACACCTAAGGCCATCTTTGACCCTTTTATGGAAGCCATGTCCTCTTGACTCCATGGGGGGAAATGCACATCCACACAATTTGGCATATAATTTCAGGCGGGTTGTAGCTCTTGGGTTAAGAGGGTGCACTACTGCAGAATATCATGTGGTTGGCTTTTTTTGACCTCCAGAGCAGCTAAATAGAAATGTATGGCAGAAAGACCAAGAAGATTTGTTAAAATAACGTATAAATACAAAATTCTCTTTGAAGAAAGAAAGTTTGGACTCTGTGTGTGTGCACGTGTGTGTAAAACTGCTGAAGGCCTCAAAACGTAAGCACAGCTTCTCAAGAGCTCTCAGTTTGCATCTTGAACTGGAATGTAAACAAGTCAGATCAGTCTGAGAAACTTGAGCCTTAGGAGGCCCAGCTTCTGCCAGTGCAAATGCCAGTGCTCCAGTCCTTGGAATCAGCCTCCCTCAGCCTGCGGCAGGACACTTAGAGAAACCTGTTTGGTCTTGCAGACTGTTGTCTTGTCTGTTCTCCCGCAGGGACCATGCAGTGGGCAGACTGTGGTTGGTCGAGATGTCCAGCTTGCTCAGTGCATGGCCAGCCTCTGTCGCCCCCTTGCTGGAAGGCTTCAGGGTTTCACCCAACGTCCGTTTTGGGGACAGAGCCTCCCCATCCAGGGCCCACGCCACCCTGCTTTTGCCTTCTGACCTCAGGCTGGGACTAACATGGCTTTTTAAACTAAACCTTTTTAAAAATATATCATTATGGTATTTGGAGTTTTTGCATTTCACTTCTAGCAAAGAAAGAAAAATAGGAGGAATTTAATTTAAAAATAATTCTGAAACTGTTTAGGCCTGCTGCATCTTTTCTAGTCACCGCAAAGGTCTGTTGAGTCAGGATGACAAGCTGCCAGCATCCCAGAGCACTGAGCGTCTCGTCAGTAGATTCCTATTGGCTGTGTTGTGGCCAAAACCCTAGAGAATTCGTGAGACATTTAGAGGAAACTTAATCCCTTCCAAAGACCCACAGTCTTATTTGTGAAAAAAAAAAAAAAATGTGACTTGGCAATAAATCACAGGAGGATGCTCATTAAGGTTACTTGCTGGTAGACACAGCTGAAATAATGACCCCACCTTGCAATTATTTTCAAGCCATAAAAAAAAAAAAATCTATCTATTTATATATATATATTCACATGTACATGTATATATATTTGACCTGTAACTTTTCCAGGGGGAACTGTTTGGGGATTTGGTAAAATCAGAGAGGCCCTAAAGTACAATGAGTTCAACTCCAAAAGCCAGAGAAGTGAATCAACATGGGGCACTCACACGGGGCCCTCACTCCGCTTACGTTAAAACAGGAAAACTTGACATGCCCATCCCTACAGCAATGCAACTCCTTAAAAATTCCACCTCCGCAGATGGGGGAGGATCTTTAAAAATTCCTCGTTTGTTGATAAGCTTTGGTTCCCAGGCCTACCCTGGAATCTCCTGCAGGAGTTCTTGTTCAGAAACCTGTCTGGGAAATGCACACGGCTCTCTGGTGCCAGCTCTCCCAGGAAAACACTTATTTGCAACACTCACCCAGAAAGAAGTTTCAGGGTCACAAAGCTGTTGTGCACTGCGTGTTGTGACCTCAGAGACAATGTCCCAAGTGCCCCTTGTCTTGCCTGCATTTTGCCTACGGGCTGCATCCTGCTAAATCTGGATGCTGTGGCAGACGTCAGTGGCTCCTGTCCGGAGCAGTGGTTCTCAAACTGGAGCCTGAGAATCACCTGAAAGGCTTATTAAAACATAGACTGGGAGGCCTGCCTCGGAGTTTCTGATTCAGCAGCTCTGGGCGGGGTCCCAGAATTTGCATCTCTAACAAGTTCCCCGGGCTGCTGCTGCTGCTCCTAGGACCACACTTTGAGAATCACTGGTCTATGCTTTTTCATCTAAACTGTCCGAATTCCTCAGGTTGGGTCCAATCCCAGAACGCAACCTTTCCCTACACAACCATCATGGAGCGAGGGGGACAGGGCAGATGGTCTTACAGTCAGCCCATGAAGCATACACAGCGCCCGAAGTTGTGTATAAAACAGCCCTTTTACGTTCAGCTAAATGTTCCTGTACAGTACAGAGACCACAGAATGGCCACGAGCCTGCAGTTACTCCTCTGTTCCTCTGCCACCAGCTTGCTCTTCTTGGGGTTCTCTCACTAACAAGGGGCCTCAATGTGACCCTCGGGCATCCAGGGAAGGATTTCCTCCTTCCCTTCGGAGGAAAAACCGCTTTTTCCCTGGACGTCCTATCCTGTCCCCCTTCCCTGCACAGCCCCTCTCTCGGTTTCTTTCTTCTGCTGGGCTGTGCATTGTTTGTTTCCATCTTGGTATTGCAAGGCTTCGGGACCTGGGTGTGGAAGACAGAAAAGGGGAGGAGAGGCCCTCCACCGTACCTGTCCTCAGGAAGCGGCGCTTACAGAGCAATCGGAACATTCGCCCTGCCTGATTAACAAGGCCATGGCTGTGTCCGGTGGCATTGTGCTTTAGAGTCCCCCTCTGTTACCCTAGTCTGTCTGCATATAGTCCCAGGGACATGGGGGGAGGGTGGTCTTGCTACTGCACAATAATGGGTCAGTGTGCGGCTAATCTCCCTGATAACAGTGCCTTACGCCTCAAAGGTAGGTTTAATGCTGGGAATCTCTACTAAGGAGCCAAGATGATTTCAGAAAGGGATTTTGTTTCCCTCAGACCAGGCAGGCAGCTGCTACCTTTACCTACAACAGGAGGTGGCCCACACATAAGACATTTTAACCCTGATTAAAATGCAATTCCCTAGCATTGGTTCCCCAACCTGGCTGTCATCAGAGTCAGCTGGAAAATGTTTTTAAAATACATATTCTGAAAAAAATCTGTACAATACAGAAGGCAAAGGTATACTTGTTTTCTTAGTATGTAAAGAGCTGTTACAAATCAACAAGAAAAAGACTGCAAATCCAAGAGAGAAAAAGGATAAAAGATGTGCACAGGCAGTTCACACACTCAGTTATATAAGAATTCAAAATACCTTTTTTTTTTTTTTTGAGACAGGGTCTTGCTCTATTCCCCAGCTAGAATGCGGTGGCATCATCAAAGCTCACTACAATCCCAAACTCCTGGGTTTGAGGGATCATCTCACTTTGGCCTCCCAAAATACTAGGATTATAGGCATGAGCCACCCTGTCCTACCCCAAATATTTATAAACAGATAAAAATATAATTGGTATCACTCGTAAGTAAAGTCATGAACATTTAAACATTGTAGTACCATTTTTCACCTATCAAATTGTCAAAAATTTTTAAAAAGTCAACTATACACTGCATTTTCAACAATGCGGAGAAAAGATGCTCCACATGAGAGTATATGTTGACAAATCTTTTGGGATGGCAGTTTGTCAATATCTATCAAAATGCCACAGTCATCTTTCCTTTGACCCAGTGATTGCACTGCTGAATTCAGCATAGTGATATCCTAATGCGCGTATGAAAATGTATGTACAGGAAGTTCATGGCAGCATTGTTTGTAATGGCAGAACCCACAGACAATCTAAATGTTTATCATGCCAGGCTCTGTGGCTAAAGCTTATAATCTCAGCACTTTGGGAGGCTGAGGCAGGAGAATGGCTTGACCCTAGGAGTTTGAGGTTACAGGGACCTATGATGATACCACTACACTCCAGCCTGGGCAGCAGAGTGAGACCATGTCTCTTCAAAAAAAAAATTATTTATCAATAAGCAAGGAGTTAAATAAATTACACCATGGCTATGCACTGATGCCACTATGGAAAAGAGGTGGGGCTTTAGGAGGTCGTAAAAGCAGAGCCCTTGTGAGTGGGAATGAGGTCCTTACAAAAGGCCTTGAAGGCCAGGTGTGTGGCTCATGCCTGTAATCCCAGCCCTTTGGGAGGCTGAGGCAGGAGGATCGCTTCAGGCCAGCAGTTGGAGATCAGCCTGGGCAACATAGTGAGACCTTATCTCACTATAATTTTTAAAATTAATAATTAAAAAAAAAATTAGCCAGGAGTAGTGGCATGCGCCTGTAGTCCTGGGTACTCAGGAGGCTAAGGCAGGAGCAGTGTTCAAACCTAGGAGTTTGAGGCTACGGTGAGCTATGATCACACCCCTGTACTCCAGCCTGGTTAACAGAGCAAGACCTTGTCTCTAAATGAAAGAAAGTAAATAAATAAATAAAAATTTAAAAGATAAAAAAATCCACCCAGGGATAAAAATACATATTTAAAAAAATTGCAAGCTCTAGTTATGTTTTTTAAAAAAATAAATTAAAGGGCTTGAAGGAGAGGATTTGCTCTCTTCTGCTCTCCCGCCATGTTCTCCCCCGCTCTGTAAGGTGCCGTCTTGGAAGTGGACAGCAGCCCTCACCAGACATAGAACATTCCGGTACCTTGCACTTCTCAGCCTCCAGACTGTGATAAAATAAGTATCTGTTTCTTGTAAATTATCCCGTCTCAGTTATTTTGTTATAGCAGCACAGACTAAGACAGTGTCAATCTGTGATCATGTAGCAATCTCCAAGATGTGTTGTTAAATGAAAACAAAAGAATGCAAAACAGTGTTGTGGTGTACTGTCATTTCTGTAAAAATATGGGTGATATTTACATATATGCATATTCAGAAATATGTGTGGATTATTTCTGAAAGAATTTTTAAGAAACTGGCAATAGGTTGCCTTTGGGTAGGAAAACTGATAGACTTACTTTTTTTTGTGACAGGGTCTCCCTTTGTCACCTGGGCTGGAGTGCAGTGGTATCATCATAGCTCACTGCAGCCTTGAACTCCTGGGCTCAAGTGATCCTCCTGCCTCAACCTCCAGCGTAGATGGGACTGCAGGAACACACCACCACACCTGGCTAATTTTTCTGTTTTTTGTAGAGATGGGATCCTGCTCTTGCTCAGGCTAGTCTTGAACTCCTGGGCTCAAGTGATCCTCCTTCCTCAGCCTCCCAGAGTGCTAGGATTACAGGCATGAGCCACTGCCCCTGGCCAACTCTTACTTTTAATATATATTCCCTTTGCTTTGTTAGAATTTTTTGCCATAAGCATGTGCTATTTCATTTAACAACAATAATAACGAATCATATTCTTGAGTTCCTTTCTAGACCCACTGGATCTGAGTCTCTGGGAATAGGAGGCAGGAATTTTTCTTTTTTAAAAACTCCACTTGGAGAAGTAGCTGATTCTAGGGCTGGGACAGGGAATGTACAAGATGAGCCTGGAGCATCTTGTAGTGCCAAAAGTAATGAAGCACTCAAAAAATAAAAGGATGGGGCATGTCAAAGGGACACAGGAGGCAATCTGAAAGAGCTTCCACTGGCCAAAGCTGGAAAATTTGAGCAATAAAATAAATAGCATAGTATTGGATTACAACCCAAAGTATAAAATAAATATCCATGAGCCCATATTGGTATATAAATGATTGAATAAGTAAACAAATGGGAGGAAGAGACAGATCTCTCTTGCAGAAAAATCCTAAGAATTCCAAACGATTTATGTAGACACTCCCTTCTCTAGGAAGTGAGTTTAATTCCTATCACCCCCTTGACTGTGGGCTTCCCCTCACCACTCACTTCCAAAGAGTACAGTGTTGCGGGAAGGGAGAGGCGTGTGCAGGGGAGTAATTTTACAGTGGAACAACCTGGCAATCGCTGCCTTGGTCAGTTAGCCAAGGAAGATTGCTAAGCAAAGTCGGTAAGTCATATTGATATGATGTGATAAGAAGGCTACTTCTCCTCTGTGGCATTCTTCCCCAAATTCATAACCTCTGTCTAACCACAAGAAAAACACCAGGTAAGCCAAAATTGAGGGACATTCTACAAGTTACCTGAAAAGAACTCTTCAAAACTGTCAAGGTCATAAAAAACAAGGAAACTCTAAGAAACCATCACAGACCAGAGGAGACCAAAGAGACAGGATGACTAGATGTAATGTGGTACTCCAGATGGGATCCTGGAACAGGAAAAGGATATTAGTGGGAAAACTAGTGAAATCCAAATAAAGTGTAGAGTTTAGTTATAATTAAAAACAAAACCGTAGGCAGTTCTTATGTAGCCTGCTTGACTCCAGGCTGTCATGAAGCACTTTAGAACTCCTTCGAGAAGATGGAGGTTCTCAAACATAGGTGTGCAGTACAATCCCCCCAGGGGATTCTTTTTTTAACAAATGCCAAGTTTTTTATTTGTTCATCTCTTGCATTGGAAATACTCTTGGATGACATTCTTGGCTGGAGATTCTTTGCCATAGTCCTTAACTACCTCACAATTGCAACCAGCCACTTTACCAGGTTTTCCCTCTCCGTCAGTTTTCCAGAGGCCCACCCACTGCCACAGGCACCTCCAGCAGCAATGCCTTCCTCTGTCATAGCTGGGGTCACAGGTGGAGCTGAATCTTGAATGCACCCGAGCTAATGACTGGGTGGCAGCAGGGGAAGGGGAATATACATTTTTAATAAGTACTACGAGGGCTTCTGAAACGTCACATTTTGGACACAGTGCACTGGAAACCCAAATATTCTACTCATAATTACTATGTCCATCAGTAAGATGTGAATTCCACTGGAACAAAGATCTTCTGAAGACAGAAAGATCATGAACTTCCATTCATTATGTAACATCTCCAGGCTATTTGGGGCACTCAATGAGTTTCTTAATAGAATTCTTACCACCACTTGACATATGATAAGTGTGAAATGAACAAATACTGAAAATAAGGAATTAATAGGAAACCTGCTGACACATCATCCCTTCTGATCATCCTGACCTAGTAGAACCAGAAGAGTCTATTTCCTCTGGTGCTTAATTCACATTTAGGTCATATTCTTTTATTTTTCCACACAGGCACGATGACAAATAGCCATGAATTCGTTTGCAGAATCAGAGCCATGTCGGGGCATGGTGTACTTCTTCCAGAGGCGTCCTGTGTTCTCCCTCCTCAGGCCATCCCACTCACAGTGCCTCTTCCTGGGACTCTCTTCCCAAACCCATCTACAGCCCTGTCCCCTAACCCCGAAACACACACTCCTAGTTGTTTCCCACTCTGGTCCTTGCTTAACGATCATTTCCCCGTCTTGCCTCTGTCACTAGCAAGGATCTCTCCAGCATCCTCCCAGAGCACGCTGTCCCTTTCTGTTATAGCTCCCAGCACCTGCATTCTGCCACTTTTCATCCCCACTAAGCTAAGCTCTATGACGACAGGAACTGCGTTCGTTCCCTGCTGCATCTCTAGCTTGTGACACAGAGCATGGCAGACGTTACGTGCTAAATATTTGCTGAGAGAATGTTGAATGATTTTATAACAGATCCTTCAATTGCTGTGCATTTGGACCTAAGCCTACCAATAATCTAAGTAGAATTCTGAAATCCCCAACAATTGGGATAGCTGTGCCGCCCTTTCTGGTTTTCAGCCCGTTTTAAAGGTCATCTCATTGTCACTAAGAGTGGCTTCTTTAAGCTGCAGACAGCAGGGATAGCGCTGAAGTTTTGCCCTTAGACTGAATGTCACTTGGTAGAATAATACTCTGGTGGGGGGTTGGGAGGGATGCAGAGGAAATTTGAATGGCTGGGACACCAATTTCATTAATCCATCATCAGCATGCACAGACATTTAGGTGAAGAAATCAGAGGCTGTAGCACTGTAGAAACCCTCCAACCAAATCAGGAATGTCAGAACAAAACATCTTCTAAAACTTCGGCAGCTAATTGTAGGGT
Organism: Indri indri; assembly: GCA_004363605.1. Lineage (NCBI taxonomy): Eukaryota > Metazoa > Chordata > Mammalia > Primates > Indriidae > Indri > Indri indri. The sequence goes on from RJWJ010008943.1 coordinate 18,744, forward strand.
GATCAATTGGTTATTAAGACAACCAAATTTGACCATGTTGCATGTCAATGCATTAAGTCTACTAAACACTTCCTATGTGCTAGGCATTGAAAGAAACAAAGATTAACAAAATATGCCCCTGAATTCAAGAAGCAGTCACCTAGACAGGAGGTAAAAACCACAATTAAAAGGCATGGGGATTGCAGGTTGAGAGCTCTGAGTGATTTGTTCCAGCTATAGGAAAATGGGAAGGATTGGTGGAATATACACCATTTCTGGTGAGACTTAAAAGATCATTTAGGGTGGGCGCGGTGGCTCAGGCCTATAATCCTAGCACTCTGGGAGGCCAAGATGGGAGGATAGCTTGAGCATAGGAGTTTGAGACCAGCCTCAGCAAGAGCGAGACCCCTCTCCACAAAAAAAGGAAAAATTAGCAGGGCACATAGTGGTGCATGCCTATAGTCCTAGCTACTCTGGAGGCTGAGGCAGGAGGATCGCTTGAGCCCGGGAGTCTGAGGTTGCAGTGAGCTAAGATGATGCCACTGCACTCTAGTTGTGGTGACAGAGTAAGACTCTGCCTCAAAGAAAAAAAAAAGGTTATTTAATAAGCAGATAGGAGATTAGAAGATAGTAGGAACTATCCCTCAACATAATCATTCCAGCAGCACCACCATTACTTCAAACATGAAACACCGGAATTCCTCTTATTTTGTGTGTTTTGTTATTTTTTTTAATCCATTGCTTTCATTTACACTAGTAAGTTTTAGAGCTGTTCAACAGAACTTTCTGTGATGGTGGAAATGTTCTGTATCTGTGTTGTCCAATGTGATGGCCACTAACCGTATGTGACTACTGAGCATTTCCAATGTGGCTAATGTGGATGATAAACTGAACTTTTTATTTGAATTAGTATGAATTTGTTTAAACGTAACTTTAAGTAGCCACACCTGCCTAGCGACTATTGCCCTGGACAGCGTGGGTTTAGTCAGTGCCTAGAAAGGCAAAGGGAGAAAGAGGCCCTTCGGGTAGAGTGTTCAGATCTCTTACTCTACATCAGCCCATGTTGGTAATAACAAAAGCCAAAATGTATTAAGCCTGTTCTGTGTGCTGTGTTGCATAGTGCTGTTATAAACATCGCACATGCAACATCTCATTGAATCCTCCGAACAACCTTGAGGTATATCCTCTTATCAACCAAGGAAGCATATCGAGCTCAGAGAGGCTAAATATTTAATAATTTGCCCCATGTTTCACAGCCACCAAGTGATTCATCTCGGATTTCAATCCAAGAAAGCTGTCGCCTGAACCACTGCTCCTAACAGCCATGGAAAACTACCTCCCAGCACCAAATAATTCTTTCCATCATTTGCCACTTAGATTTTCCATTCTGTTGTATATGTCTTCCTATATTCATCCATCGGGCAAATATTCACTGAACAGTTACTTGGTATCAAGTGATGTGCTGGGCATTGGAGATACCAAGTGGGTAAGAGATGAGCTTGCTGTTGAAGTGGTGGTTACAGCCCAGAAGGGAAGATTGATGCCAACAAATCATTATATGCGGAGCCGCACAAGCATTAGGGAACACTATGGCTAAGGGGCAGGAAAGGCTGGAGGAAACTCTCACGTAAGAGGTGATATTGAAGGTTGAGAGCAGCCACGAGGTGTTTTCCTGCAGAACAACAGAGGAAGCTCCTGCAGGCAGAAGGAACACCACGGACACAGGTTCAGGAGCATGAAACAGCATGACAAGGAACAGGAGTTCTCACAGTCACTGTTATTGCCTAAGGAAGATGTAAAGAGAGTCCCACACACAGGTTTCCTATAAGATATGGGAAAAATTGACCAGAATTTTATCTCAGAAAGTGAAAAGAAAGATTATAAAAATAATAAACTACATTTTTATATGTATATATAACTAAAGTTAGACAATAATGGTACATCTACTTTAATTTTTATTTATTTTCTTTTTTTTTAACCAACCAAGCAAACAGCACTGATGCTCTAATTTTTTTTTAATTTTTATTATTTTTTTTCATAGGCACCTGCCCTGTGAATGATGCTCTAATTTTTAGAACAAAAAAACAAAGTCGGTGTTGATTTAGGGTTTGGGGTCAACTTTTTCTAAAAACTTGCTGTGGAAGGAAGATTGCTTAAGTCCAGGAGTTTGAGGCTGCCGTGAGCTATGATTGCACCACTACACTCGAGCCTGGGTGACAGAGCAAAACCCAGTCTAATTTTTTGAAAAATTCAAAGAAAATTTGTCCAGTAGCACAGACAAATATGTTGAAGGACTTCATTTTTCTCAATGGCCTCCCTTAATCTATAATTGTCATATGTTTCTCTTTTGAAGATCCTCTTATGTTATCATCCTTGTCAATTTCTTCCTCTTTAATTCTTATCCGGTTAACTCAGTGTTTGCTTATGATTCTAGCATTTCCACAAATCACTGTCATCAACTTCATGAAACCCTGCAAGAGGGTTATTCATATTATGATGATTCTTGTGTCCTAAATTAACCAACTGAAGAGCTGTCGGCAGTTCAGTATGGCTGAAGTATTGGGTGAGAGGCAGGGAGCAGTAGGAAAATGTTGACATTTACCAGCTGGAGGCCTTCAGAAAGTAACTGCAACTTTCTGACCCTCAGATTTCCTCATCTACCTCGAGAAAACTGTTGAAAGAGTTCAATAAAACTACCCAAGTGAAAACAGCTAACATTGTGCCAGAAACATGACTGTCCCTCAATAAACATCACACTCTTCTTCCACAAGGCCTTGGATATCTTGTGTTGCATTTTGTTGAGTGAGTGATTTGCACACTGATCAGATTTTTATCTTATCACCACTCTGTCAAATAAGTGTAACATCTGATAAGTGAACTTGTGTCCTGAAGGGGAATAAAGGGAGGAAATATTAGTCAATTTTTAAGATGGGGTGCTCAAAAAGCTAGTTTCCCGTTGAATAGAGAGATAAAAGCAGAATAAGAGTGCAAGAAATTACATATGCTGAGGATGATATTGCTGAAACTAAACAGAGCTGGCATCTGCAAGACATGCAAAGATTTTTTATTCCAGGGCCATGGGATTCTGGAATCCTTCCTACATGTCATTCATTCTAGAGACACAAATAAATTAGATAGTGAAACAGGAGAATCAGCATGCCTCATTGCAGTCTTAAAAATTGAATTCATGAATAAAAATAAGAAATGGAGCACATCCTGGACTCTTCCGAGAAATTATTGATAAATATGAGACTTGATTGACAGCTCATCTGAAATGCAGTTTTTCTGTCTTCTAAAATCATTTCTCGGTTCATGGTTTAATATATTTGTTTCTGGAATGTTTTATTTCCCTCAAGAACAAAGGGATTCTTTGAAAATAATTGTATGCAAAAATTAGCTGAATAGTTTGCAACCATTTACAATGAAAATTTATATGCAGTGGCAGTTGTCTACAATGTTACATTCAGCTTATCATGTGATTCCTGTTACTCCAGAGAAACCTCAGACACTAAATCTCACCAGCAAGCAAAGGAGTAAGGTCCTGATATTCTAACAAGAAACTGAATATTACAATGAGATCTGTTATCGGATCAGAATTAGAAAGGCATGAACAGAGTAAGGAAAAATATTCAAGATTTTAATCTTTGTGATCCATGTTCCAACTATACTATTACTACATAGCGATAGTATCTCAAAAGAAATGTCTCATAATATCAGTGAAGTGATAATTGCAGCTGTTTTCCTGGTATGGGTTAATTTCATAGAAATAAGTCCCAATAATGAATAGTCATGTCTAAAGGAGAAAAATGCTGATAAGCTGTGTCTTAATCATACACATCCTCCTTGGGAATTTTTTATCCAAGAAATGAGCATAGGAGCATTAAAGGAATATTTAAAGAAACTATTGATTTGAGAAAGCTGGCTTTGGAAGGGCAGGACTAGATATTAACAACTGGGCACAGTGAAAAATCTAAGCTTCCTAACACAAATGTCAGCAAAGACCCACTGAGCCTCTGTTACTTGCCATTTCCAATTCCCCAATAGAAGAGCTTTCTTTCAGGTTAACTTTTTAATATATAAGGAAACTTCTATAAATTAGTAAGAAAAAGCTCAACAACCCAACAGAGGACATGAATAAGCAGTTCACAGAAAAAGAAACACAAATGGCTTTTAAAAATAAAAAATGCTTAAACTAGGCAATTGTTAAAGAAAAAATAAAAAGTTGTATAAGAAATGCAATCTGTTTCTTCCAGTAATCTAAAAAAAAAAAAAAAGAAAGAAAGAAAGACATGTAATGTGAGGCCAGACACTGTGGTTCATGTCTATAACCACAGAACTTTGGGATTCAGGAGGATCACTTGAGACCAGGAGTTCCAGACCAGCTTAGGCAAAATAATGAGACCCCTGTCTCTGCAAAAATTGAAAAATTAGCTGGGGGTGGTGGCACACACCTGTAGTCCCAGATATTTGGGAGGCTGAGGAAGGAGGATCACTTGAGTCCAGGAGTTGGAGGCTGCAGTGAGCTGTTATCATACCACTGTACTTCAGCCTGAGCAACAGAGTGAGACTGTCTCCAAAAAGAAAGAAAAAAAAGAGACAAGAAGAAAAGAAAGACAGAAAGAAAGGATGGAAGGAAGGAAGAAGGAAGAAATGCAATCTGATTCACAACTTGGCTCAGCAACAAATAATATTTATGTAATATTAATACCCTAAATGCTGAACTTCATATAACTGTAATCAGCTTACTAAACAAAATGGACTTGAAATGTTCCAGCTGCAAACCTCTCTGTCATCTCACTTTTTCAGCCCCATGGATGAAGTATCAGACAATTTCTATAGCATTTCTAAGTACCCTTGAGTTATTAATGAATGGCCTCTTTTTCCCCAGGTAATCCAAAATCCACTTCAGTCTAATATCAGAACACCAAGCTCTTAACCAATTTATAGTTCTCCTCTCCTGCAGCTTGGTCCTGACACAGGCTTGAAGTTTGCAGTGGGCAAGAAGTATGAGCAGTGCTGCCAAGTGAAATAACAGGAAGTCCAGCTAAATGTGAATTCCAGAAAGCAACAAATACTTTTAGTACAATTATGTCACAAATATTGCATGCCATATACTCATACTAAAAAAACATTCATCGTTTATCTAAAATTCAAATTAAACTGGGCATCCGGTTATTTTTATTTGCTAAATCTGGCAACCCTAGGCACAGAGTCAATGTCACTATATTCCATCTTGCTCACTGTGCTGTCTCCGGCTCTTCTAGGTTTAGTGGCAGACATGGAAAGCGGTGAAGTGAGGGGAAGAAAAGCTTTTGACTTGCATGATTGTTATCTGCCACAGGTACCATCTTGGTGTATCAGATGTCCGAGGGTGACTCGTGGGACCAGCTCCATCACTGGGGATGTTTCAGATGTACTTCCCTTGACCTGGGAGATGCCTCATTTGGCTGGCCACCAGCAACTGTCCCCTTAGCGCCTGGCTTCTGGTGGGTCACTCTTTGTTGGGGTCACTTTTCACCCTTCCAGATGGCACTGTTGGGCATCAAACTTTGGAAAACAATCCATTGGCAGCTTTCTTCTACAGAATCCAATCTGACCTGCAGAAAACCACATCCTTGCCCCACCAAACCCTGGAAATGCTGGACAAACTTGAATCTTCTGCTACCAGGCAGGTTGCTCCAGCCAGCTTCTGGCCTCCAGAATTTTTTTTTTTCCCTAGGTGTGAGTCAGTCACTGAGTATGTAACTGTCTTCCCAAACTTCAGGGAACACCTATCTGTCTCTGAGGATTCTCTTGAAACACTCCTCAGTCAGTTTAGGATGAGGGGGAGGAATCTTTCTCTCATCCCACATTGGGGCTGGGGTGGGACACACAATACTCTGATAACTCTCTCCAAAGCAGTCCCCAAGACTGGCCCCTCCAAACCCTGCTTAATTCTTGGCCTTCTTTCTTATAGAATGGAGGAAGTTCATAGCCAAGGCTGGAGAAATCACTCTGGGGACATCTCATTTGCAAGCCCTGCAGGCATTGTCTAGAATCTCTATTTAGAATGTGGGGGCTCTTCATACCTATTGTTCTCAGATTTGGAGTCTCGGTTGAATCTCAGAGACTTAAAAATCTATTTTAACAAGCTATTACATAACTAAAAATGGTTATATAATCATATTGTAAAGATGACAAGAGGGGAAGTGTCTGTGTGTGTGTGTGTGTGTGTGTGTGTGTGTGTAGGACATGGGGTGTCATAAACCAAAATCCACATTTATCATAACAGGGAGGGAGAAGAGAGTATCTAAAACTGATAAATCAAGAAGTAGCAGGATAAGCATATGATTTAGAAATATGGTGATAGAAATCTGAAGGACAACCCAAGTAACTAAAATGCTTGCTTTGGGAAGTAAGACTGTGGGTTTGAAGAAGAGTGGAGAAATATACTGCTGTTTTTCATTATAAGCCTTTTAGTACTAATTTTTTAATAATGTATTATTTCAATAATAATAAAAATATTTAAATGATAAATTTTGCCAAAACCACAAATAAAATATTACGTAATCATTAAAAAGAATGAGGCAGGCCGGTTGTGGTAGCTCATACCTGTAATCCTAGCACTCTGGGAGGCCGAGGCAGGAGGATCACTTGAGGTCAGGAGTTTGAGACCAGCCTCAGCAAGGGTGAGACCCCGTCTCTACTAAAAATATAAAGAAATTAGCCAGACAATTAAAAATAGAAAAAATTGGCTAGGTGTGGTGGCACATGCCTGTAGTCACAGCTACTCTGGAGGCTGAGGCAGGAGGATGGCTTGAGCCCAAGAGTTTGAGGTTGCTGTGAGCTAGGCTGATGCCACGGCACTCTAGTGCAGGCAGCAGAACGAGACTCCGTCTCAAAAAAAATAAAAAATAAAAATAAATTCATAAATAAAATAAAAAGGATGAGGCATATCTGTGTAATCATCATAGCTAACGCTTGTATAATGTTTAATGAGTATCAAGCATAGTCTTAAATTCTGGGCATATATTAACTCATTTAATCTACATATATTGTTGTCCTAGGGCTGCTGTAACAAAATACAACAGACTGGGTGGCTTAGAACAACAGAAATTTATTGTCTCACAGTTCTGCAGGCTGAAAGTCAGAAATCAAGGTGTTGGCAGGATAAGGCTCCCACTAAAACCTGTAGGAGAAGGATCCTTGCTCGCCTCTTCTATTAGTAGCTTCTGGTGACCCAGACATTCCTTGGCTTGTAGCAGCATGACTCCAACATTCACATGTGTGAATGTCTGTGTCTCTGTGTCCAAATTTCCCTTTTTTATAAGGACACCAGTAATATTGGATTAGGGCTCACCCTAATGACCTCATTTTAATTTGATTACTTCTGTAAAGACCCGATTTCCAAATAAAGTCATACTCTGTGTTACTGGAGGTTAGGACTTTAATATATTTTTTGGGAGACACAATTCAACCCATAACACCATACAGAGACCCAGTGAAGTAAGTACCATTATTAGTACAATTTTACAGATGATGAAACTGCAGCACAGAGAAATTAGGTAAGTTGCCCCAAAATGCATGACTAATCAATGATGGACTGGAATTTAAACACAGGAAGCCTGGCTCCCAAATACTGTGCTCTAAACCGCTAGACCACACTCTCTCTCTACATTAAGTGCACAAAGCAAGGCGAGAGCAATGTGCAAAGTACACTATCGTTGGTGTGAAAAGAGATCGAGATGACTGTTACATACGTGCTTGCATAGGAACAGAACATCTTTGGAAGATGCCCAAAATGCCGACTGTAGTGTCACTGCCGGGGACAGAAATTTGGGAAGAGAGGGGTGAGCCTTTTGTTTAATATATATTCATTTAACGCTGCGAAGTTCGCTGGTTGTTTTTGTCTGTTTGTTTCCACGTGTAGGAATTAATTTGAAATATTTAAATTTAAGCTTCCCCACCTCCAAGCACTGCTGGGCCTGTAAGTCTGCGTGGAGCCGCAAATGCGGGTCTCTATTAGGCAGGATGGGGTTTCTTAAAGTTGTCAAGAATAAGGCCTACTGTAAGAGATACCAAGTGAAATTCGGAAGATGACGTGAGGGTAAAACTGATTATTATGCTCTGAAACGTTTGGTGATACAGGACAAAAATAAGTACAACACACCCAAGTACAAAATGATAGTTCGTGTGACTAACAGAGATACCATTTGTCAGATTGCTTATGCCTGTATAGAAGGGGATATGATAGTCTGCACAGCTTACACACACGAACTATCAAAATATGGTGTGAAGGTTGGCCTGACAGATTATGCCGCAGCATGTTGTATTGGCCTGCCGCTGGCCCGCAGGCTTCGCAATCGGTTTGGCACAGACAGGATCTATGAAGACCAAGTGGAGAGACTGGAGATGAACACAATGTGGAAAGCATTGATGGCCAGCCTGGTGCCTTCACATGCTATTTGGATGCAGGCCTTGCCAGAACTACCACTGGAAATAGAGTTTTTGGGGCCCTGAAAGGAGCTGTGGGTGGAGGCTTCTCCATCCCTCACGGTACCAAGTGATTCCCTGGTTATAATTCTGAAAGCAAGGAATTTAATGCTGAGGTCCATCGGAAGCACACCATGGTCAGAATGTTGCAGATTATATGCGTTATCTAATGGAAGAAGATGAAGATGCTTACAAGAAACAGTTCTCTCAATCCAGAAAGAACAACGTTACTCCAGACACGATGGAGGAGATGTAGAAGAAAGCTCATGCTGCTATACGAGATAGTCCAGTCTATGATAAGAAGCCCAAGAAAGAAGTTAAGAAGAAGAGATAGAACCATCCCAAAATGTCCCTTGCCCAGAAGGAGCAAGGGTAGCCCAAAAGAAGGCAAGCTTCCTCAGAGCTCAGGGGCAGGTTGCTGAAAGCTAAACCAAACAGCAATTTCCTACAAGGATTTTTCAGATAAAGACAATAAACTTATTGACCAAGCAAAAAAAAAGAATAAAAATAAATAAATAAATTATTTAAATTGAAAATGAGAATGAGAGAAATGTCCTTTTACGAACACTATCACCCAAGACTACAGAGGCTACTTGGATAATGTTTTACAGAGGTGTAAGGAATGTATTTGGGGGGAAATGATCTAAGCGTTGGTTCCCAGACGATCTCTTTAACTGCTTTAGAAGACTGTTATGGTAGCTGTCTGAGCCTGTTTGGGCTGCTATAACAAAAATATCATAAACTGGGTAGCTTATAAACAGTAGAAATTTATTGCTTACAGTTCTAGAGGCTGGGAAGTCCAAAATCAGGAGGATGGCAGATTCTGTGTCTGGTGAGGGCTCACTCTGGTTCATAGATGGTGTCTTCTCACTGTGTCCTCACATGGCGGAAGGGGTCACTGTCAGACTTCCTCCAATGTATGAATTTTGGGGGTACACATTCAGACCGTAACAGTGGCTATACAACTTTGGCAAGAGCCATAGAGTGAAACATTAAGCCATTAAACTTTACATTTATGCAGAATTTTTTAATGATATTGGGAAATAGGCTTATGATAAAATATTGTGAACTTGTATAGATATTCAGCTGTCTTTAAAACAATGCTGTGATCACACCACTGCACTCCAACCTGGGCGACAGAGCGAGACCGCTATCAATAAATAAATACAATGCTGAATAGAAAAAGCTGAAGAAAATATTCCTAAATATTTGGTTATCTAAGGTGAAGGTGGGAAGAATTATGGATGATGTTTATTTTCTTTTTTGTTCTTTTTGTTACTTTAGGTCAGAAGATAGCATTTAAAACATTTCTTCTGGTGAGCTGGAGCCATACTGACAGCCACAGCAGAGATTTAATCACAAAATGAGTGTGTGTGCCTCAGAGATTTTTCTCCTTCAAAAGTCAGCCTAGGAATCCGTTTTTCCATGTAGGCACTTCTACTCATAAACTACCACTTTTCCTAACTCCATTCTTCAACAAGATCTTTTCGAAGGAGAGCCAGAGGGATGGGGGGCGGGTGCTTTGTAGGAGAAGAAAGTGCACGTGTTTTCAGGTTAAAACCAACTTGCTCTGTGTGATGGTGGGAAAGTTATTTAGCATTCTTATACCTCAGTTTCCCTATTTGTAAAATGGGCATAATTCTTCCTTTATTTAGCGAATGTTTACTGAGCACCTTCTGTGTGTCATGGACTGTTCTAGGTGCTAACAACACGACAACGACCAAAAGAGGCAAAGACCCTGTCCTCCTGGAGTGTGGAGTGGGGAACAAGGACTCTCTCACATGGGTGTCGTAAGGATGAAGTGAACAAATGCACAACTGAAGAATCAGATGTCTTAATCTGATTCAGATCAGATGTCTGTTTAATGCCAGCGACCTCTGAGTTGCTACAGTCACTCAGTCCTTTATGATTAAGATAAAAGTTCTTCTTGCAGTGAGAAACCCAGCAGCCTGCTCTTATCTTAAGGGTTGTCATGGGGCTTCCACTTCTCCTTGTCTCCTTTGACAGCACTCATTCTTCCACGGATCACGGCTTTTCATCTCACATCCTGTCTATGAAGCTCCCTTTTGAGAACTCTCTGATCCACAGTGGACATTGCCCCAGTGTCCACTGTACCCAAAAAGGCCAGGCTGCGGTGGCTCAGATTCTTCTGAAGGTTAGAGACTATGGTGGAAAATTACATCGCAGGGAAGTGCAAAGAAGAAATCAGAATCAATATTTTATTAATATATCCCTGTTCTCCACAATTCCTCAGCCATCGCCAGCACATCCCACCCTTCTCCTCAAGCGGACACCAACTCTTCCCAGGCCACTGAGTTCCTGCCTCTCGCTCCCCCATCTCTTCCCTGCCAAGCCGTTTGCCCCTCGCCCCCCAGATCCAGTCCCTCTTGCTATTCAAAGCGAGGGGAGTGGAGTGAGAAGAGGGGCTCACCTTTCTTCCCAGAGGGACCCGAGCGAAATATAACATTTCTCCCCAAGAGGAATTCTGTCTCCGGCTTTCAGGAAAACAATATTTTTTCTCCCCACCACCAACATGAGTGAAATGTTAAGAGCCTGGGACATAGCAGCAGCTCAATAAACGCCAGTTCCCATCCCTTCCCGTCCTGCTGGAGCCCGTCCGCGTGGCCGTACACACCATCCTCTCTGCTTCTGCGTCTTCGCCTTTGAAGTGGAGGACGCTGCGGTGCTGCTGTGAGGACGGGATCCACCACTACACGTGACGTGCTAAGAGCAGGGGCCGGCATGTGAGTGCCCGGTAAGTGCTGCTGTTGTTGTTATCCGCTGTTGTACTTGGAACAGCACTAGTTTCCTCCGGCTGCTGTAGCAAATCACCACAACCTGGGTGGCTTAAAGTAACAGAAAACTATTCTTTCACAGTTCTGGAGGCCAGAAGTCTAAAGTCAAAGTGTCATCAGGGCCATGCTCCCTCCGATGGCTCGAGGGAAGAGTCCTATCTTGCCTCTGCCAGGTTCTGGTGTCCCCTGGCAGTGCTTAGCGTGTAGCTGCGTCTCCCCCGTCTCCGCCTCCATCCTCACGTGGCCATCTTGCCCGTGGGCATCTGTGTGTGTGTTTGCGTGTGTCTGTGTCCTCTCCTCATAAGGTCAGCAGTCACATCGCATATACAGGGCCCACCCTAATCCAGTACAACCTCGTTTCCACAATTACATCTACAAAGAGCCTATTTTCAAATAAGGTCACATTCTGAGGTTCTGGGTGGACATGAATTTTGGGGGGACACTGTTCACCCCCTCACAGCTGGGAAGGCCATATCTGAGGCTTAGGCTTCTACGAAATGCCACTTGGGGCAGAGTCATGGCGGGCAGGGGCTGTGAGCGACACAAACAATGGGCTTCTCCAGCTCTGCCCAGCTTCCCCCGCCCCCTGGGCCCCGGGCTGCTTGCTTCATGGACACCTAGCCTGCTGCCACCAGCGCCTGACCCCCGGCAGTCTGGGCCTACCCGGAGGGGAGGGCTGGCCCCAGTGCTGCCTCCACTGGGCCAGAGCTCCTGACACCTGGACTCAGAAGTCCCAGGAGACACGAGACCTGACCCAGGTGGGGGAATTTTGACCAGTGAGGTTCAGGAGACAAGAGAGAGCTGGCAGAAAAACTGCTTTCCCTTCCTCCCCTCCGCAGACTGGTCCGAGATGTTCTGTCTGACTGAACAGCAGCAGGGTCTTCCTTCTCAAGAAGCGATGGCCAGCTCAGAAACGCACTGCGCTGTGCTTTCCTGGCTTCTTCCTCCTCATTCTTGCTGCCCCAGGACTGTGTTCCCCAGCAAAGGATTTGCCTGTAAGCTTTGCCTCTGCTCTGTTTTCTAGAGAACTCGGGCTTCCACAGGTGCCGTAGACAGCCTCTTGAGGAATAGAGATCAAGACCAGGCTTCCACTAAGGCACAAACTAACACGTATGTGAGAAAGCAGGTGGAAGGGGCCAGCCAGAGCCAGGAATACGTATCAGCTGGAGGCTGGAGGAGAACAGAGACCTAGAGCCTGTTTGCTGAGCCCCAGCAGTGGGGTTACTGAAGCCAAGTCTTGCTAAGCTTCAAGAATGCCAAACTCTAACCTCACAGCAGGGTTGGGGCCCGAGCCCCCAGTGCAGGTGAGGAGCGTGGGCTGCCAGAATCAGATGCCCATGGGAGGCGTTTCTCGAACAAAACACTCATCACAGTTTAGTTAGAAACTGTCTATGGGCCGGGCACAGTGGCTCACACTTGTAATCCTAGCGCTCTGGGAGGCCAAGGCGGGAGGACTGCTTGAGGCCAGGAGTTCGAGACCAGCCTGAGCAAGAGTGAGGACCCCTCCCCCCACCCCACCCCCCATCTCTACTAAAAATAGAAAAAATTGGCTGGGTGTGGTAGGACACACCTGTAGTCCCAGCTACTCGGGAGGCTGAGGCAGGAGGATCAGTTGAGCCCAGGAGTTTGAGGTTGCAGTGAGCTAGGCTGACGCCATTACACTCTAGCCCAGGCAACAGGGCGAGATTGTGTCTCAGAAAAAAAAAATAATAATAAAAGGAAACTGTCTATGGCCATACCACCCTGAACACGCCCCATCTCCTCTGATCTCAGAATTTGGTTAGAAATCTTAAGAGCTGTGATGCAATGTTAGTGCCTTTGTTCTTTCTTTTTCTATGGCTTGGCTGCCTTTTGGTTTCTTGTAATTAATACATTTCAGAGACTGAGTGTGGTTTGGCTCATAGTCGTTTTTGCCCCAATAATAGACAATTGTTGAAAACCTATTTGGCCCCCTGGGGTTTGCTGCCCTACCTCGCCCCTCACCATAGCTGCCACGCATTGCGTATTGACTGTGTGCTTGCCGGGCAGCTGTAACTCCTCACCACACACCGTGCGGGAAGAATTACCAACTTCATTAGACAGACTACAAAACCGAGGCTCAGGGAAGGTAAGTGACTTGCCTCAGCCATGCCATTTTCAAGTGACATACCTGGGTCTTAACCACTCTGCCATTTTCCTCAGCAAGAATGCCAGGAGCATTTCACCAGAAAAGAAAAAAATGTATTGGGAGCCTTAAACATCTGCCTTGTTTCCCTGGAGGCCGCATGAAAGGTGGGTAAACACAGATTGCCAAGGTGGAGCGCCAGGTGCTGGCCCTTGCTCTGCCAGTTACTAGCTGTGAAATTTTTAGCAAGTTAACTAAATGTTCTGTGTTTGGCCTTTTCTCATCTGTAAAATGGGATGATAATACTAACACCTCCCTCACAGGCCGCTGGAAGACTCAAATGAGATGATACCTGCCGAACACCTAGATGAGTAGAGTAGGAGAGTGTTTGGTTCATTGGAGGCTCTGCTGCTAGTCATCTTCATTAGGATTTCTTTTTTTTTTTCAGCTGGCCACAGGATGTGACTTCATCCTGCAGGTCCAGCCTCAGGTGATCCACAGTGGGGCCATCACTTAGGACCACTCATGCTGTGTGCTACGCAACTCAAGGGTGTCATTCATGTAGACTGTGGGGTGGATAGTGTCGCCTGGCGAGGTGCATGGGAGCAGCCCTCATCACAGAACCCATCCGGTTTCCTGGAGAGGTTTTAACTTCTTTCCTCACCAGCTCATTACATGCCCCTGTGCTGCTGAAATAACATAGCCCAGGGACAGCTCTCAGCTCAGCCTCACTACAGAGGGCATGTGTCTGTGTGTTGGGCTTCCCTGGGGCCAGCTGGCACATGCCTGCAGGTATCACCAGGCCAGTGGTCAGCCCAGAGCCTGGCGCTAATTCTCCAGAGATCTGGGGGTCAGACCCTCGGGTTGGAGTCACTAGCCAGCAGCCCTTCCTGGCTTACATTCTAGAAAGGATTTTTGTGGCATTCTCAGGGGTGGCCACATTAAAAATCAGACTGAAATAAAACTTGCTATAAAGGTAAAACACAAGAAGAGTCCTTCCGGAACTGCAAACACTCTGATCTCAAGTGCACCCTGCTGATGGGGCTGGGAGGTTCCATTCAGCCCCAATCATTGTAACAACCAGAGATAGTTAGGTAGCTCTCTGCAATGTTAAAACAGCTGCAGTAAAAGTAGATTGCAGAAATGTATAGTGTGCTTGATTCTGTTTGTGTTATGATAAGTCAATGTGTCCCTAAATACACAAACAGATGTTTGGAGTAAGTTCACTTAAATATCATCAGTGGTTATCTCTGGGTGGTAGAATTTGGTGCAATTTTCTTTTTTTTTTTTTTTTTGCTTTTACATTGTAATTCTCAGTATTATAAAAAACTTTTTTAAAATATAAGCATGTGTCATTTTTTTTTTTTTTTGAGACGGAGTCTCACTGTGTTGCCCAGGCTAGAGTGCCATGGCATTAGCCTAGCTCGCAGCAACCTCAAACTCCTGGGCTCAAGCAATCCCTCTGCCTCAGCCTCCTGAGTAGCTGGGACTACAGGCATGCGCCACCATCCCTGGCTAATTTTTTCTATATATTTTTAGTTGTCCGATTAATTTCTTTCTATTTTTAGTAGAGACGGGGTCCCACTCTTGCTCAGGCTGGTTTTGAACTCCTGAGCTCAAACAATCCACCTGCCTCAGCCTCCCAGAGTGCTAGGATTATAGGCATGAGCCACGGCACCCGGCCCAGAAAAACTATTTTTTAAAAGGACAATTACATACATTTCTTTTTATATGTGTATAATCTTAGGTAAGTTAGCTAACTTCTCTGTGCCTCACTTTCTTCCATTATGAAATGGAAATAATAATAGTTTCCACTTCATGAGACTGTGAGGATTAAATGTGTTAACATATGTAAAGTACTTAGAACAGTGCTCAAAACATTGAAATGCTCAATGCTATTTGCATTAGTCAGGATTTTACAGAGAAATAGAATCAGTAGGATATATATATATATATTTATTATAGGTGATATATACACACCTGACAATATTAAACTGACAATTAGTTGGCTACTGCAACTACATGTTGGGGGTAAAAATGCCTCAGGTAAATTTCCAGGATATATACATATATATACAGAGAGGGGAAACTTTATATGTATGTGTATATATATACACACACACACATATGCACACACATACTATATATATATATATATATATACACACACACACAGACATATATACATATATATATATATATATATATATCTCCAGGATATATATGTGGGGGGAAAGAGAGAGAGATTTATTACAGGAATTGCCTCACATAATTATAGAAGCTGACAAGTCCCACAATCTGTCATCTGCAAGCTGGAGAACCAGGAAAGCTAGTCCAAAGGCTTGGGAACCCAGGGGCCAATGGTTTAAGCACTGGTCCAAGTCCAAAGGCCCAAGAACAAGGAGCACCAAAATCCCAACTCAACAGAGGGCATATTCACCCCTCCTCTGTCTTTTTGTTCTATTTAGGCCCTCAATGGATTGGATCACACCCACCGACTTCGGTGAGGGAAGATCTTCTTTACTTAGTCCGCAGATTCAGACGTGGTGTCTCTCAGAAACACCCTCATAAACATACTCAGATATCATGTTTTACCAGCTACCCGGGCATCCCTTAGCCCAGTCAAGTTAACACATAAAATTAACCATCACACTATTATTGTTGTGGTGATGGTGGTGGTAGTTGGTGTTATTTTTATTATAACTCCATATCACACAATGATGTAGGCAGGACAGAAATTACCCAGAATAAAAAAGCCAAATTATTTTTGCAAAGCCATGAGACAGACTAGTGATAGTTGAAAAGAAAGACATCATAACTGCACTGACACATTTCCACTGAGAGCCAAATGGCCTAATACATTAGTACAACCGACAATTAGTTGGCTACTACAAAAAAATGTCCAGGCGTAAAAATGCTTCGATGAGGTAACTTTCTAGGAGATAACTTTCCAGGAAAAATGAAATGATTTTTAAATGGATGAATTTTTTCTTTTTTTTTTTTTTTTAAAGCATGAAAGTTTATTGAGGACGGACAAGAGAAGTTTACAGAGCAAGAGAAGATACAAGTTTATGGAGCAAGAGCAAGATACATTTGCCATAGATGATGAGTGGACCCTACCCCCACCCCAGTCATAACCAGAGGGCTAGATTGATGAATTTCAAAGAAATGGGTAAAGGTCATAGTGAGATAAGAAATTCTGTATGAAGCTGCTTGCAACAACAATCTGTTTCATCAACAGAGACCCTTAAATAAGAATCTGGGAGGGATGGAAAGGTGAGTGGGAATAATGTATATGGCAAACCCTTGGGTTTTTTATTTGCAGTGGTGGGGGGGTCTCTGCCTGGCACACCTATGTTATAAGTGTGCACAGATCAGGGTTCCAGGCTCTCGACATAGTTGTGCTCCAGAAGCCCAATACTGTGCAGGATATACTTGCTCTGAGGCTCTCCCTAATTCAGTGTCTGGCTCAGATGCCTTGGGCTCCTGAGGGTTGGTAATGGGGCCCCTACACTTGAATTCCTGGTCCAGGTTCTTTCATCTGATGACAACTGATAAAAGATGAGGCAGCAATGGTAAGTCATCAGTCAAGCTGATTTGAACCAGAAGACCAGGGTGAAGAAACCGGTGTGTGTCCTTATCATTGCCAATGACAAACCCCTGAACAAGCCGCCTGCCCATTAAGGATACACAACAAAGATCCATTATCATTCCACCTAGAGAAATTCAGCGCTTAAAATTCCATGGTAAATGTAAGCACTTTTCACTACCAATGTCAAAGCTGAAAAGAAGAATTATTGTCAGCAGCATAAATAGATAATGTTCATGGACCCAGCCACAAGATGGCTGTTCATACTTCTTTCTGGCAGATGAATGCTTTGTCACCAGTGTCGCCCCATAACGAAAGTAAGACATCTAAAACCATTGGCAGAAAACAGACCAATACAGATTCTTCAAAAAGGGAAATAAAAAACTATTTTTATATACATATATCAGTTTTTTTCTGATTCTCTGGTTCAAATATATCAGTTCTTACCAAATAAAGACTAAATTTAAATTTTTCAAAGTAACATGTATGTTAGTGACCTACCTACATGTGCAGGCTCAATGTTACATTATTTTGTTTATTTATACCCTGCTGGGAGTAGGAGGGATTACTTAAAAAATGATTGGGAGCCTAGTCTGCTACAGACTATGGCAAGAAGCCCAAAGCCTCCCGCCCTTGTAACAATACAGAAATCATTTTGACCTTGAAGGTTTTAGAGAAGTTATACTAATGACCACCTGGGTCAATAAAAGAAAAATCTTTATTGATTCCAGCCACACCGCTTCTTGGGGAGGCTTCCAAGGTAAACAAGTTGCAAAATGTTTGCTTGTCAGTATTTGTAGGCTACCAAGCAGAATCCCGAGAGCTTGGTCCTCTGAGAGCTAAACTATAAAATCAAAACACAGTGAGTCGAAGTAGAAATATTCAAAATCGCCTCGAAAGAAAGAGAATGACACTCACACAGAGCTTGGCTACACAGAAAAAGCATGGAGGGAAATCGAGCAGTGCCCAGCCAAGCACTTCCCGGGGGAGCTGAAATCTTAGCCAACAACTTTTGAATCTTGACTATTTTTTGCCTGGAAAGGCCATTCCCAATGTGGGGGGTAGAAGAAGGAGATTGTCACCAAGCAACTATAAATGTTCAGATCCTGTAGACAAGACCTTGCCTAATGTGAACCGTTATGTATCGCACTATGTGCGCCTGATACCATTAAAACGGTCAATTAATCTGACTCCTCTTGTCTCCTTTCATGTTTATCAGCAATCTCCTGATTACTCTGGCTTCACCTGTCAGTGTCCCTACAGAGAAATTTTGTTTAGAGAATATGGACATTGTGTGTTCCCATCTTCCTAACAATTATCTTTGACATTGGAAATTAATTGTTACTCAGTTCCTGATTTGGCTTCCCATACAACTTGACTATAGAGAGAAAATGGGCTGCCAATGCCCACTCTGGTATTGCAGTGTATGGCATCCATTAAGTCTTGATTCTGTCGCTCGGGTCTCAGTGGGCACCCTCATTTCCTGGTTCTTGGAGAAAACCTTCTTCACACTTTCACAGCAATGATGAGAGCACATATGGAACATGTCTCTCAGTAAATTAATGCATTAGTGTTTTGCTTTTATATCTAATCTCATATACCTGGTTAACATGAGTATAATTAGCAAAACTAGTTTTCTAAGCCTGTAAGACCAAAGACTGCCCAGCAGACCATGGAAATTGCCAAAGGTGACAGGTGCCAGTGAGGCCTCCTGAGAACCAGTCCGATTGCCTTCCCTGGAGAAGCGCACCCCCTTGTCTCTGCAAGGACAGTGCACGCCACTCTTTCTTTTCTACCTAAGTCACAGCCTGTAAAGGAACTTACTGGTCTTATAGGGTTATCTGAGACAAACTAGTAAAAAGTTGCAAAATATCTGCTCAAAACAGTGAATTTGGCTTTTGTTTTCTAATTTTTTTTTTTTTTAAGAGACAAGGGTCTTGCCCTGTCACCCAGGCTGCAGTGCAGTGGCACAATCATACCTCAGTACAGCTTTGAACTGGGCTCAAGCGATTCTCCTACTTCAGCCTCTTGAGTAGCTAGGACTACAGGTGTGCACCACCATGCCCAGCTAATTTTTTCTTTCTTTCTTTCTTTCTTTTCTTTTTACCCCAAAGACTTGAATTTTTTTTTTTTTTTTGAGAGACAGGGTCTTGCTATGTTGCGCAGGCCTGGGCAACATAGCAAGACCCTGTCTCTTCAAAAAATGAAACAAATGAAAACAGAAAAATTATCTGGGCATGGTGGAATATACTTGTAGTCCCACCTACTCGAGATGCTAAGGCAGGAAGATGGCTTGAGCCCAGGAGTTTGAGGTTGCAGTAGCTGTGATGATGCTACTGTATTCTAGCCTGGACAACAGAGCAAGACCCTATCTCAAAAAAAAAAAAAAAAGAAAGAAGAATGTTACGTAAATGGAATTACAGTACGTAATCTTTGGGAATTGGCTTTTTTCACTCTGCATAATCCTCTGGGCATTCATCCAGGTTGTTGTATATATCAATAGTTGGCTCCTTTTTATTGCTGAGTAGTATTCCATGGTATGGGTATACCACAGTTTGTTTAACCACTCATCCATCAAAGGACATATGGGTTGTTTCCAATTTTTGGCTATTATGAAAAAAGCTGCTATAAATATTTATATACAGTTTTTCCTTTGTGAACATAAGTTTTCACTTCTCTGAGGTAAATGCCCAGGAGTGTAATTGCTGGTAGTTGCATGTTTATTTTTTTTAAAAAACTGCCAAACCACAGGGTTCAGTGGCATGTACCTGTAGTCCCAGCTACTCTGGAGGCTGAGGTGGGAAGATCCTTTGAGCCCCTGAGTTCGAGGCTGTAGTGCACTATGATAGCAAGTATGACTAGCCCCTGCACTACAGCCACTGCACTGGAAAACAGAGTGGATGTACCATTTTGCGGTCCCACTAGCAATGTCTGAATGGCTCAGTTTCTCTACATCTTTGCGAGCATTTGGTATGATCACTATTTTTTTTATTATTTGTCATGTTGATAGGTATGTAATGATATCTCATTATAGTTTTAATTTGCATTTCCCTAATGGATAATGATGTCAAACATCTTTTCATGTAATTATTCACCATTTATATATCTTCTTTGGTGAAACATCTCTTCATATCTTTAGCCCATTTTCTAATTGCAAATGTTTTCTCTGTCTAGAGCTTGTCTTTTTATCCTCTTAACAGTATATTTCACAGAGCAAAATGTTTGATTTTGATTGTCTAATTTATTCATTTTTCCCTTTATGGATAGCAATTTTGGTTTCAAGACTAAATATTCTTGCCTAGTTTTAGATTCTGAAAATTTTCTTTTTTTCCTAAAAGTTTTATAGTTTTACATTTTCCATTTAAGCCTGTGATCCATTTTGACTTAAATTTTTATCTAAGATGTGATACTTAGGCAAAGGCTCACTTTTTGCCTATGACGTCCTATCACTCTAGCACCATTTCTTAAAAATATTTTTTCTGTTGAATTCCTCTTGCAACTTTGTCAAAATCAGTTGGGCATATTTGAGTAGGTTCTCTAGTCTGTTCCATTGATCTAAGTCTATTCCGCCATACCAAACAATGCTGATTACTGTTGCTTATAATAAGTCTCAAAACTGGATAGACTGAGTCTTCCTACTTTATTCTTCTTTTTCAAAATTGCTTTAGCTATTTTTGTTTCTCTGCCTTTCCATATAAATTTTAGTATAATCTAGTAATATCTACAAAATCTTTCTGGAATTTTGACAGTAATTGCATTAAGCCTGTATATCAATTTGGGAGGGATTAACATCTTTACTAAGTTAAATCTTTCAATCATGAACACAGTGTGTCATGATTATTTAGATCTTCTTTTGTTTCTTTCATCTGCATTTTATAGTTCTCAGCATTCAAATCCCATACATGTTTTGTTAGATTTGCACCTAA
Source organism: Indri indri (assembly GCA_004363605.1). Classification (NCBI taxonomy): domain Eukaryota; kingdom Metazoa; phylum Chordata; class Mammalia; order Primates; family Indriidae; genus Indri; species Indri indri. The sequence goes on from RJWJ010008943.1 coordinate 39,609, forward strand.
GAATTTCATTTTTTGAGGAATTTTAAGTGTTATCATATTTTTTTAGCTAGGCGTGGTGGCATACACCAGTAGTCCTCACTACTCAGAAGGCCGAGGCAGGAGGATCACTTGAGCCCAGGAGTTTGAGGTTGCAGTGAGCTATGATGATGCCACTGCACTCTGGCCCAGGTGACAGAAGACAGCCTCAAAAATTAAATAAATAAAAATAAAAAATTAAATGGTATCATATTTTTAAATTCCGGTGTTCATGTGTTCATTGGTGGTATACAGAAATACAATAGATTTTTATATATTATCTTGAGCTGGCAACCTGATGAACTCACTTATTTCCAGGAGCTTGGAGTTTGGTCAGGTTGTTTTGTAGATTCCCCAGGATTTTCTATGTACACAATCATGTCATCTACAAATAGGACAGTTTTATTTCTTCCTTTTCAATTTATATGCCTCTTATTTCCTTTTCTTACTTTATTTCACTGGCTAGAACTTCTAGCATTATGTTGAATAAGAATGGTGAGTGCAGATATCCTTGCTTCATTCCTTGTCTTAGAGGGAAAGCATTCAGTCTTTCACCATTAAGTATAGTGGTAACTGGAGGCATTTAGTCAGTTTGAGGAAGTTCTCCTCTAGTCCTATTTTTTCTCAGTGCTGTTACCATGAATGGGTGTAGCTTTATCAAATGCTTTCTCTGCATGTATTGATATAATCATGTACTTTTTTAATATGGTGAACTACATTAATTGATTTTTGTATATTGAACCAGCCTTGCATTCCTGTAATAATCCCATTTGGTCATAGTATATAATTACTTTTCTATATACCTGAATTCTCTTTGCTAATATTTTGTTAAGGACTTTTGTGCCTATATTCATGAAGGATATTAGACTGTAGTTTTCTCTCTCTCTCTTTTTTCAGTTCTGTCATTGTCTGGTTTGGGTACTATTATATAAATGAGCTAAAGATGACTTCTGTGTATTGGCTTCTAGGTTATTTATTTCTTCACTGCAGGCTGTTAGCTCAAAAGCCCACCGGCACCAAGCTCAAATTTTTACACATCCAATTGTTTAAAAAATTGCCCAAATAGGCAAATATTTGGTCATTGAGGGCCTGCCTGCTTTGCATATTCCATGAAACCTTATCCAGCATCTGCTGGCCATTGATAAGATAGAGGCTGTTGGTTATAAGACCCCAAGCCACTGATGCCCCTCAGAGTTCTCTGACCCAGAGACTCCCCACTGTGCGGCTGAGTGACATCACCTAGACACAGAAGCCCCCTCTCCAATCCCTCCTTCCTCTGGGATTTCCTTGTCCTTCTCCCCTTCTGGATAGCGGCCCTTTCACTGTAAGCCTCCACAGAGTCTCAGCTGCAAGTTACTGCCTCTTATCATCAGACATTTTCTTGATCAGACCCCACATTCTTCAAATGCCTTCAAAATCATCAGGGTTGCACACTAAAAACTAGTTTCATAAAACGAATTGGGAAATGTTCTGTTTTCTAGAACTGAACATGTAGAATCGACATTACTTTTTCTTTAAGTATATTGGTAGGATTCTCCAGTGAAACTCTATCTAGGGCTAGATATTTCTTTTTTGGGATTTTTTAAATTAAAAATTCAATTTCCTTAATAGTTATAAGCTATTCATATTACCTATTTCATACTGTGATAGTTTCTATTTTTCAAAAAATTTGTCCATTTCATCTAAATTTTCAATTCTGTAATGTAGAATTATTTGTAGTTTTCCTTTAATCTTTTTGACATCTGCAGCACCTGTAGTAATAGGTCTTGTTTCATTCCTAATATCAGTAATTTGTGTTTTCTCTCTTTGTAGAGGTTTGTCCATTTTATTAATCTTTTCAAAGAAACAGCTTTTTGTCTCATCGATGTTATCTATTGTTTTTCTGTCTTCAATTTCATTGATTTCTGTTCTTATCTTTATTATTTCCCTCCTCTGGCTTGGGTTTACTTTGCTCTTCCTTTTCCCAGTTTGTTAGGCAGGAGCTTGATTTGAGACTTTTCCTCTTTTCTAATGGATACAGTTAGTGTTCTATATATATCATATTTTTTTTAGCTGCCACGAATACTGTGTTGACATTTAGTGTTCTAGATTTCCCTCTCAGTACTGCTTTATCTGTGTCTCACAGATTTTGATAGGCTGTCATTTTATTTTCATTCAGGTCAACGCATTTTTTAATTCTCCTCAAGACTTTCTCTTTGATCCACAGATTATTTAGAAGTGTGTTGTTTAGTTTTCTAAGTGTTTAGAGTTTTACCTGTTATCTTTCTTTCATTGATTTCTAATTTGATTCCACTGGTCAGGGAATATACTCTATATTTTCAGTTATTTGAAATTTTCTGAGGTCTGTTTTTTGGCCCAGGATATGATCTATCTTGGTGTATGTCCTATGGGTACTTGAAAAGAATGCGTATTCTGCTGTTGTTGGGTAGAGTGCTCTATAAAGTTTAATTAGATCCTGTTGGTTGATGGTGTTGTTAAGCCTTCTTATTTTCTTTTGATTTTCTACCCACTTGTTCTAGCAATTATTGAGAGGTATTAAAATCTCCTACTGTAATCGTAGATTTATCTGTTTCTCTTTTCAGTCCTGTTAGTTTTTGCTTCATATATTTTATGGCTCAGTTTTTTGGTATATACACATTTAGGATTGCTGTCTATTCTTGGTGGACTAAATCTTTTATCATTATATAATGTCCTTCTCTGTCTCCAGTAATTTTCTTTGCTCCAAAGTCTACTTTATTGAATAGTAATATATAGCCCCTTCTGCTTTCCTTTGATTAATCTTTTTGATACATCTTTTTTCACCCTTTTACTTTTGACCTGTCTTTATCATTATAGTTGAAGAGAGTTTCTTGTGGACAACATATAGTTAGGTCATGTTTTTAGATCCATTCTGCCAATCTCTTTCTTTTCATTGGTGTATTTAGATCATTTATATTTACGTTAGGACTTAAGTCTGCCATTTTTTGTTTTCTGTTTCTTCTTTCTGTTTTTTTTTTTCAATTTCTCTATTTTCTTTTTCCTACCTTCTTGTGGATTAAACATTTCTTAGAATTCCATTTTGATTTATCTCCAGTATTTTTTAGTGTATGTCTTTGCAAACCTTTCAGTAGTTGTTCTATATTATGTATACATAATTTCTCACAGTTTTCATTTTGCCAGTTTGAGTGATGTGCAGAAATCTTGCCCCCTTTTATGACCCTTTACCTTTCCCTATTTATAATTGTCTTAAATATTTCCTATACATACATTTAGAATCATATCAGTGTTATAATTTCTGCTTCAACCATCAAACACAATTTAGAAAAGGAAAGTCTATTATATTTACCCATATTTTTGTTCACAATGTGCTTTCATCTTCCCTGATAGTCCAAGATTCCTTCTTTTATCATTTCCTTTCTTTTTCAAGAATTTCCTTTAGCCATTCATTTAAAATATGTCTGCTGGTGACAGATATTCTTAGTTTTCCTTCATCTGAGGATGCCTTGATTTCCCCTTTTCTGAAGGATATTTTCACTGTGTATAAGATTCTGGATTGACAGTTCTCTTCTTTCAGCACTTGAAAAATATTGTGCTGCTTCCTTCTGGACATCATGATTTCTGACAAAAAGTTCACTGTCATTAAGATTGATTTTTGCCCCGCTATAGGTAAGGTGTTGTTCTCTCTTGTTGCTTTCAAGATTTTTTCTTTGTCTTTAGTTTTTAGCAGTTTGATTATGATGTATGTTGGCCTGAATTTTGTTTGGTTTTATTCTGTTTGAAGCTTACGCAACTTCTTGAATCTGTAGATTTACGTCTTTTGCCAAATTTGGGAAATTTTAGCCATTATTTCTTCCAGTACTTTTCAACATTGCCTTCTTTCTCTTCTTCTTCCAGGAAAACAATGACACAAATATTAGATCTTTTGTTATAGTCCCACACGTCCCTGAGGCTCTGTTTAGGTCTATTTTCTCTCTGTTCGGATTAGGTCATTTCTATTGTTCTATCTTCAACTTCACTGATTTATTCCTCTGTCCCTTCTGTTCTGCTGTTGAGACCATCCACTGAGTTTTAAATTTGTTACTGTATTTTTCAATTCTAAAATTTTCATTTGGTTCTTCTTTATATCTTTCACTTCTCTGCCGAGACTTTCTATTTCTTTGCTGAGTCTTTTTGTTTGTTTCAAACTTCTTCTTAATTGCTCATTGAAGCATTTTTAAAATCTTTGTGAAATCATTCTAACTTCCCTGTCACTTTGGTGTTGGCATGTATTGACTATCTTTCCATTCAGTTTGAGACCTTCACGGTTTTCATATAATGAGTAATTTGTTTTATTTCAACCTGGAATTGCAAGGTGTTATGAAACTTGGGATATTATTAAAGCCTTCTGTTTTAGGTGGAATTTCTCTGACATTGTTCTGGCAGGGGAAGGTGAGGTGCTGCCTCATTACCGCTAAATGGAGGTGGAAATACAGATTTCTCACTTGGCTCTGTTGACACCTGATGAGGCGAGTTCTCGTCATTACTGCTTGGAGGAGGTGAGAGTTCCAGCTCCCCTGTAGGCCCCCACAGATACCCCTCTAGCTGGTGGAGGTAAAAGTGCCTGGTAGTACACCCCATGTGGCCTTCACTGACACCACAAGGTGGGGGTGGCCTTGTTACTACAAAGCAGTGGTGAAAGTCCTGACTCTCCACTAGGCCTCCTCTGATGCCACTCTAGTGGGAAGGAAAGGGATGCCTTATTACTGGGAGGAGAGGGGTAGAAGCCCAGGCTCCTCATGGGGTCTTCATTGATTCCATAAAGGAGAGGGGGCTCATTACCTCCTACTGGGGATGAAATTCTTGGCCCCTATTCTTCCCTCTCTCACACCACCCTGGCAGCAGGTTTTACATTCACCATTTACATTATAGCTGCATAGGAGTAGACATCTGGGCTCCCCACTCAACCTTTGCTAGCATTGGCAGGGGTGGGGGCCACAGTTTTTTCTGTGGCGTTTGGCTACAGCAGATTGGTTTTCAACTAAAAGTTTTTTGTTCTTGCTAGGCTGCCCCTTTTCAGGTCCTTTGGCTGGAGAAAGCACATTTTTGTTGGAACTTTTTTTCCCTTAGTTTGTTGTCATTTCTAGGCTGCTGGCTTCTTCAACTCCAAATCTAAGATATATCAGGCAAAAAGAAAACCCAGGTAACTTATCACCAATGCTGTTCCCTGGGACTCAATGCCCTTAGCTGGTCTGGCTCCTTCTCTCTAGCTCTTCAGAATTTCTCATGTTTGTTTTTATGTAATGTTCAGAGTTTTAGTTGTACCTAGTGGGAAAACTTGGGAAAATATGTCTACCCCATCTTCCCAGAAGCATAAGTCCCTTAGTTAGCCAATTTGAAAAATGGGCAAAACCCACAGTCTTGGTCAAACCAGAGAGAACCATACTCATAGGATTCATGAAGGTGTCCAAATCATTTGAGCCAACTGTTCAACTGGGTGGCATTCTCAGTAACTGGGGGCCAGGAACTTCCTGCAGCCATTTATTCAGCTTGAAGTTTTTGACTGACTATTTAAAATGAGGGACAATTACCAGGTACCAGTCAGAGAAAGACCTGAATAGTTGACCTGGTGTTGTATAGTTTAAGTCACCAACGTCTGAAGCTTTGCCTCCACAACTTCAGTTGTCATGTTTTATGTCTTCACTAATGATCCCCAGAATCTATATTCACCTCTGTCTTGGACAGCCATACTCATATCCCTCCACTGAGATTTGTAGTTCCTACTCTCTTTAGGTGATGAGAATTTTATCACAAATTTCAATTTTTTTTTTTTTTTTTTCTGAGACAGAGCCTTGCTCTGTTGCCTGGGCCAGAGTGCCACGGCGTCTCAGCATAGCTCACAGCAACGTCAAACACCAGGGCTCAAGCAATTCTCTTGTCTCAGCCTCCCAAGTAACTGGGACTACAGGCATGCGCCATGACACCCGGCTAATTTTTTCTATTTTTAGTAGAGACAGGGTCTCATTCTTGCTCAGGCTGGTCTCGAACTCCTGAGCTCAAACGATCTGCCCACCTCAGCCTCCCAGAGTGTTAGGATTACAGGCGTGAGCCACCACGCCTGGCCTAAACTTCAATTTTGATGATATTTTAATCACATATATATATATCCTCAATTTTTGTCAATACAGATAATTGGAGAATGTCTACCGGGTTTTCCAGAACAGTCTTCAAATAGAACTCATTTTTGGTTATCAACAATTCATTGTTAAGTGGTAAGAGAAGAAATTTCACCCTAAGCCATTTTGTCAGCAGAAGGGGTCCATTCATTGCCTGTGGCTAATGTATCTTGCTCTCGCTCTGTAAACCTATATCTTGCTCTTGCTCTGTAATCCTGTGTTTCTCTCCTCAATAAATGTCATTTTTGTGCTTAAAAAAAAAAGAAAGAAATTTCACCCTCAAAGGCAAAGTGTTAAATAGATCTCAGCCAGTAACAAGTCATCGATTGCACTGAAAGGCCTAACCTCCCCATTCCAATCACATTCTCAGGGCATTCAGACTCAGTGTTAAGAAGAAAGAGAAAGAAACCAGCCTGAGCAAGAGCGAGACCCCATCTCTACTAAAAATAGAAAAATTAGCTGGGTGCATGCTGTAGTCTCAGCTACTCCGGAGGCTGAGGCAGAAGGGTCGCTTGTCCCAGAAGTTTGAGGTTGCATGAGCTGTGATGACACCACTGCAGTCTTCGCAGAATGACAGAGTGAGACTCTGTCTCAACAAAAAAAAAAAAAAAAAAAAAAAAGAAAGAAAGAAAGAAAGGGAAAAGAAAAGAAAAAGAAAGAGAAAAGATTGCTTTCTGCCTGAACCAGAATAGTCATTCCAAAGATGGAGGATTTATCAGTTAGGATTGGACTTGGCTGCACGTGACAGAAAGATCACAGTGACAGTGGCTTAAATAAGATAGCAATTTATTTCTCTCTTATGTAAAAATCTAGAAGGGCAGTCCAGAACTAGTATGGAGCTCTGGATTTATCAGAGACCCAGGCTCCTTCCAATTTCTTGCTCTTCCATCCTAAACATATGGCTTTTACATCATGGTTCAGAGAGAAGTAGGACACACCCTTTCCCCATGGTCACACTTCCTAGAAATCATGAACGCCCCTTCCCACTAGCCTCAACTGAGTCACAGGGATACAGCTAGTTGCAAGGAAGGCTGGGAAAGGTATAGCTTATTCCGAGTGGCCATATGCCCACATAATCATTTGTTCTATTACTGAGAAAGAAAGTCTGAAGCTTTAGGGCCGATAACAATTTCTGTCACAGAGATTAACAATAATAAAAATTCAGAACGGTGTTTACCACTCTGACCCCTGATATACCTTCACATGCTACCTTTCATAAGTATGTCGAGGATTTTTCCATTTGATGGACTATACTATACGTGTTGTGGAGGATAAAGCAACTCTATCTTGGATGCCAATCTACTGTGTTAACTTCTTTTTTTTTTTGAGACAGAGTGTCACTCTGTCGTTCCAGGTAGAGTACTGTGGCATCATTACAGCTCACCACAACCTCAAATTCCTGGGCTCAAGCAATCCTCCTGCCTCAGCCTCCCAAGTAGCTGGGATTACCGGTGCACACCACGCTCAGCTAATTTTTTTCTATTAATATTTTTGGTAGAGATGGGGTCTTGCTCTTGCTCAGGCTGTCTTGAACTCCTGACCTCAAGCGATTCTCCCGCCTCGGCCTTCCAGAATGGTAGGATTACAGGCGTGAGCCACCACACCTGGCCTACACTGTGTTAACCTCTGATTAATCCCAGTTCTGAGAATGCCTCTAATATTAATATTTCCACTTTCACTACTTACTTTAAATCCTGCCCTTAGGTCAAAGCAACCTTGATGTTACCATAATCATGTACTTACCATAAATCCTGCTCTTGGGCAAATTCTTGCTTTGCCTTGAGGGGTTGACAACAATTGTCCTACACCCTCCTTCCCTATGGTATATATGAGCCCAGGGTCTGGGGGGTAACATCGTGGGGATCCACCATCTTATCTCGCAGCTGCCAAGGCGTGGCTTCTGTCCATAACTCCCTATTAAATATTTCTTTCTGAAAAACTGGATTTGGCAGTCTCTTTCTTTGACCTTCCAGTTTCCTTGGACTTTGGGGGTAGGTTTGCATGGAGGTGCTCACTGGGGAACACCTATCTGTAAGAGCAGGGCCCATAAGGATATCTCTAGCAGCTCCAAATAAGTGTGATCAGAATCACCAGCAGGCTTCATGTCCAGTTCAGGTTCCAAGAATGATTAACTCCGCCTTGGAGTCTGTAGAATAAATGTAGAATAAATAGCAAAGAGATCACAAGTGCGGGCAAACAGTATGCCCTTGGCAGGGGAAATATAAATGTCAAAGCAAATCACATCCAGTTTGCCAGGGAGCCAAGCTCCAGTCTAGCAGAGATTCTAGTGAACGATCTACCCTTCTCTTAATTCCACCCCCACCAAAATTGGAGACATAAATCCATGAAGATGGGGAGATTTATTCTAAAGTTTGGGTCAGTTGTAAGCATATAATGTGATAACCCACCCAATAAAACAACATTAAAGGGTTCTTAATTTTAGGGTAACCACTTGCCATGACACCCAGGGACTAAGAACTAAGTAACTGTCTCTGAAATTTATCAAAATCCAAAACCACCTGCTGAGACCCTCTACTTTAAAATAAAATTTAACCTATTTCCAACATCTCACTTCTCCAGGCTCAGCAACGTGCAGCTGCTCAGGAACACAGCTAAGACACAAACATAACCACACATGTCTGTCAACTGGAAAGGAGTCAAACTCTGTAAAATAATTTTAAGAGGTATATTCTGAACCAAATTTGAAGACTATGACCCGGAGCCACGCCCAGGAAGCCTTGAGCAAGTGGACTCGGTGTGGTTGGGTTACAGTTTGGTTTTATACATTTCAGGGAGACAGGGGTTACAGCTAAAGTCATAAATCAATATGTGGAAGACATACATTGGTTTGGCCCAGAAAGGTGGGTCATGTCGAAGTGGGGGTGGCCTAACAGGTTATAGGTGGGTTTAAAGATTCTTTGACTTGTAATTGGTTAAAGACATGAAGCTTTTGTCTAACAGCTTAGAATGTTAAGATATGTACATCTATAAATCAGAGACAAGTTACCAGACATATTTGTTGTGTAAATTGAGGACCTGCAGGTTTGTCTTGCATAGCCTTAGGCCTGTTACTGAGTTACAAAGCATATCTCCAAGAAGGGAGGGGGGCATGATGAGGCATGTCTGACCTCCCTCCTTGTGGCATGCAATTTAGTTTTAGGACATCCCCTTGGCCAGGAGGGGGTCCATTCAGTCAGCTGGTCAGGGGAGCCTTAAGATTTTATTTTAGTTCACGTGTCCATGACAAAATAAAATATTAATACAAGCATTCCTTGTTTTATTGTGCTTTGCTTTATTGAACCTCACAGATATTGTATTTTTCACAAATGGAAGGTTCGTGGCAACCCTGAGACAAGCAAGTCTATCAGTGACATTTTTCCAACAGCATGTGCTCATTGTGTGTCTGTGTCACATTTGGGTAATTCTCCAAATATCACAAACTTTTTCATCATTATTGTATGTGTTATGATGATCTGTGATCAGTGATCTTTTATGTTAATATTGTAATTATTTCAGGTCACCACAAACTGTACCTGCTAGGTTTCAGTCTGAAATGTTGGTTCGTGGTACGCTCATGGCCGAAGAATGACCAGATGCCAAAGTTAGGCAAGCATGAAAATGAGGTTTATTAAGGAGAGAAAAATAGGATTATAGAGCAAGAGCAAGATATAGGTTTACAGAGCATGGTACATATGCCACAGATGACGACAGGACCCATTTTTGTGTTAGGTAGTGAGGGATTCTGGGTCTTCCAGGGACAAAAGTGAATGCTGTTGCCCCCATCTTGGTCCTACCCAACCCTGATTTTTCATACCTGGGGGAGGAGGGAATACCCTATGAATCTGCCAGTCAGAACTTGGCATGCCAGCTGCAGAAGAATGCAGAGGACTCTCTAGCCTACGGGCCAAGCCACTGGGTACCATAAAATCTGGAAAGTGACCTAGAACCCACATGCATAGTTAAGGCTCAGGTCATGTGACTCCCACCTATCTAATCAAAGTGGTTCCATGGTGACCTCTGAACCACAGGGGAGGTCCCTATCCAGACACTATAAAATAAGATGCAAACCATAGCCAGTCTCTCTCTTTGCCCTTCCTTTTGCCTGCCCTGCTATGATGATGGGTCCGGTCGTCATCTGTGGCATATGTACCCTGCACCGTAAACCTGTATCTTGCTCTTGCCCTATAATCCTATCTTTCTCTCCTCAGTAAACCTCATTTTCATGCTTGCCTAACTTTGGCGTGTCTGATCACTCTTTGGCCATGAGTGCGCCAAGAACCCACGGTTTCAGACTGAAACCTAACAGTTGCAGCAAAGTGAGATCCAAAGGAAGGGCACAAAGAGAGTGCAATGGCGTCACTGTAGCTCACAGAAACCTCAAACTCCCAGGCTCAAGCAATCCTCCTACCTCAGCCTCCTGAGTAGCTGGGACTACAGGCATGTGCCACCACATCCGGCTAATTTTTCTATTTTTTGTAGAGATGGGGTCTCACGCTTGCTGAAGCTGGTCTCGAACTCCTGAGCTCAACTGTTTCTCCCGCCTCGGTGTTGCAGAGTGCTAGGATTACAGGCATGAGCCACCATGCCTGGCCAGAAACCAAAACATTTGTGTGACTTGCTTTATTGCAATATTCAATTTATTGCACTGGTCTGGAACCAAACCTGCAATATCTCCGAAGTATGCCCGTAGATGTTATAAGAACCCATGCATTTTTTTCCCCAAAGGAGTCTAGCATATCCACTGGGTTCTGATTCACAGCTCACTGTTTTTCTTGTATTACCACTATACAGAAATTTTAGTAAGTATGTTACCTGGTTTCCAATTTCCAGGCATTTTAGAACTCTAGAAGGAAGAGTGGCCTTGTAGACTGGCACATGAACAGCAATAGGAAGTGATGATTGTCAATCTGCCAGGGGAGTAGGAGACAGAAATCTATAAAAGATAGAAAGGAACACCAATAAATCTGATTTTCACAGACCTGTAATGGGAGGACAAAGAGCCGCACACCTTAGCAAACGCTGGTGAAAGCACCAGGTATTCATTCAATAAACACTGATGGAATATTTACTCTGTTACTCTTGCATTGTGCCCAGGAATGAATTCTGGCCAATGAAATGTAGACAAAAGGGCCATGTGCTGCATTCAGGTATGGTCTTTAAAATTACTCGTAAAATACTTCACACTTTCTCTCTCTCATGTATCCCCAAATGCAAGGGATTCTGGGACAGAGTCTGAAGCCCTAGAAGATACTGGCGGCCCAGCTAGACCACTGGTCCCTGAACAACTGCGTGGTGCAAAGCACCTCCACAGACCCACAACAGACTGTGTGGCCATCACTGAGGTTTTGGGATTGTTTGTAACTGTAGCCAGAATTTCTCATCCCAACTAATACAGAAATTAGTACTGAAAGTGCTGTTACAAAAAAACAAAACAAAACAAAACAAAACCCCTCTGAAATGTGTGGCATCACACAGTAGACAGCAAGGAAACAGATACGGTGATGGAATGCTAGAGATCCATGTATTACAGTGGCAAAAAATTTGGTAAAATTGTCACCCGTGCCTATGTCAGGTCAGGCCTCTTGGCAGACTGTTGTCCTAGTTCTTTGGCTCCTTGCTTGGAAAATTCACAAGCAGGGCTGGTGTAATGGAGTGAACATAATTCCACACAAGTAGCTTTTATTGCAGAAAAGAAAGGAGCTATACCAAGTGAGAGTACGGGTCTTTCTCCATGTCGAGGACTCGCAGGTGGATCCCTTTTATTGGCCTGGTCCAGGGGAGGGCTTACGGGAGGTGTGAGATGTTACTAGGTGATTGATATATGTGATTGACAGGTGTTCCCATAACAAAGTTGCAGCTTCACAGGTGTGTGTGTGTGTGTGTG
>RJWJ010008944.1:0-34719 GCA_004363605.1 Indri indri
TGTTCCACTGGTCAATGGCTCTGTTTTTGTGCCAGTACCATGCTGATTTTAATATTACAGCTTTGTAATAGAGTTTGAAGTCTGGTAGATTGATGCCTCCCATTTTGTTTTTATTGCCCAGAATTGTTTTTGCTATGCGGGGTCTTCTCTGGTTCCATACGAAGCGTAGAATTAATTTTTCTACATCTGTGAAGAATGAAAGTCATATGAAAGAAGATGACTTCCAAATGAATAAGTCATCTTCTTTCATATGACTTTCAGAATTGACTTACGATGCTTCATAAAAATATTTATTTGAATTTTGATTTACATTATTATGCACTAATATAATAATTTTTAAAATGGTGAGTCTTCTTACCCAGACTGTTAATGCGCCTCTCCATTTACTAAGTCCTATTTTTATGTCATTCTGTAATGTTTTATACTTTTTGTTCTTACTGGTCTTCCTCATTTTTTTTAGATTTTATCATTTATTTTATAGTCATTGTGGCTGAAAACTTTTTCCATTACTTTTTATTACTGGTTGCTGATGGTATATAGGGAAGATAATGTGTTTTATATGATGGTCTTGTAGCCACAAACCTTGCTGACCTCTCTTATTGTTCTCTTGGATAGCCTATTTAGATGATAATATCTTTAACAAATAATGACAACGTTATCTTTTCTCTTACAATGTTTATACATTTTCCATTTTTGTTGTTGTTGTTGTTGTTGTTTGCTTTAAACATTGACTAGGACCTCAGTACATTTTCTTAATTTTTTGCCCTTTGTTTTTTTTTTTTTTTTTAGCAAATTGTTTGAGGTATGGCTTACAAAATCTGAAATTCACCTTTTTTAAGTATATAATTCACTGCTTTATAGTAAAATTACAGAATTGGTCAAACATTACCGTTAACTAAATTTTAAAACATTTCTATCACCTTAAAAGATCTCTTTTGCCCATTTAAAGTCTATCCCATTCCATTCTCAGCCCTAGCAATCAGTAATCTCCCGGTACAACATTGCGTAGTTCTAAGCAGTGCATCAGCCAAACTTGTATTCCTGTCTTCAGTGAGAATGCCAGAAATGTTTCACTTTTAATTATGATTTGAACAATTGTTTCTCATCGATTGAGTTGAAGAAGTTTTCTTTTATTTTGAATTCACTGAGATATTTTATTAGGACTTTATTTTCAACTTTGTCAAATGTTTTTCCTGAATCTATTCAGATGACAGCATTAATTTTCTCATTGAATGTAGATAATTTTACAAATTTTCTTAGTTGAGTTATATTTGCATTTTCTTCTTTGACTCAATTTGCATGATGCTTATGTTTGCTACAAGTCTACCACTGAACTCAGGAATATGGCAGGTCAACATTTGTAGATGAATTAATTTTGTAGCCTTGCCTTTGACATTTTGGTTTTTACTCTAATGTTGCCTAGGAGGTTTTAAAGGGTTGATGAGTGCCTGTCTACCTCCAGTCCCATCTTGCCTGAAACATTTAATTGGCTGTAAGCCCTTTTTTGCTTTTCTGTTCTCTTGGCCACAAGGGTCCTGAGGGACTGGATGAATGCGGGGCAGGTAGCCACATCACCCTGGCAACAGATGGGACAAAATAAGAGTTTGGCCAAAGATGCTGCCTCTGGCAGATCTTGGTCAAAAGGGGTTGGGGGGGGGATTTGTGAACTAAAAATCTTAATGCTCCCCCCAACTGGCTGACTGAATGGAACCCCCTCTTAGCCAAGGGTATATCCTAAAACTAAATTGCCTGCCATGAGGAGGGAGGTCAGACATGCCTCATCATGCCACCCTCCCTTCTTGGAGATACCCTTTGCAACTCATTGACAGGCCTAAGGCTATGGAAAACAAACCTGCATGTCCTCAATTTATACAACAAATATACGTCTGGTGGCTTGTCTCTGATTTACATGCTTGCTTACCTTAACATTCCAAGCCTTTAGACAAAAGCTTCATGTCTTTAACCAAATATAAGTCAAAGAGTGTTTAAACCCACCAAACACCTGTAAGCCCCCATTTCAAAATGGCCCACCTTTTTGAGCCCAAACCAATGTATTCCGTCCACGTATTGATTTATGACTTTACCTGTAACCCCTGTCTCCCTGAAATGCATGAAACCAAACTGTGACCCGACCATAGTGAGTCCACTTGCTCAAGGCTTCTTGGGTGTGGCTCCGGGTCATGGTCCTCAAATTTGGCTCAGAATAAATCTCTTTAAAATTTAAAAAAAAAAAGATGTTGGCTACAGAAATAGTCATCTAAATTCCTTATTGAGAATGGAGGATCCTCTTTAAAGGAGGCTTATTTACATGCTTGGTGATTGAGGTTGGCAATTTGTTGTTCTTTTTATGTGAACCTTCGTGTAAGACTTCTTATGTGCCTTATTATATGGAGGTTGGCTTCCCCCAGAACCAGCAAACAAGAAACCAGGGTGGAAACTGCAATACCTATTATGATCTAGCTTTGGGAGCCACTTCTGTCTTATTCTATTGGTCCAATAGGCCAGCCCCATCTGAATGAGTGAGGGCATGAATAATAGGAGACAAATCACTGGGACTAAGAATAATAGGTCTTAATGTATTCTTTTGCTATTATTCCCATAAAATTTTTATATTTATGATTCTAAATGACAGTCATACTTTTCATTTCTTATACTATGTTTGTCTAATACTTAGAGTTATATAAGCCTTACAAAATTATTTTGGAACCTTTCCTAATTTTTAGTTTATATAAAGTGAAATGTACCTGTTTCTTGGTGAATTATATAAATTCATCATGAGAACAGGTAATTTAAACTCATGTCTCTCAAATATGGTGATATAGGACAGAAAAATCAATGAGTGATGACAAAGATTAATTTAAAGATATAATTATCAAGATGAATATACTAGATATATGTATATATACACATTAAATATTCTCAGAAGTAATCATGTATTGGTTACCATATTAGTTAATTAGCCATATTTTATTAATATATAGCTCTTACTATAGGCCAGAAAATGTTCAGAAGTCTGTACATATGTTAGGTCATTTGATTCTCACAAATAACCTGTAAATTCAATACTTCTATTACATTCATTTTACAAAAGAAGAACCTGAGGAAGAGATGATTGAAAGGTATATAACCATTTAGGTGGTAGAATTAGTATTTAAATCCATCATTTTGACTCCAGAATCTCTGTGGTTAGCCAATGCTATATGACCTTTCAAATAACAACTCTCAACAAGTATTAATAAGTAAATACTTAATGAACTACTCAAAATAGATTTTGAAAATATAACATTCTCTTACCACAGCACAATCATTAAAGAGACTTAAAATATAAATCGAAATCACTATGTATTGAAAAATTTAAAGATGTCCAGAAATAAAATGCGAATAAAAGAGATATCACAATGAAAATCAAAAATAATAACTTTTAAAATTGAATGGTAATAAAACTAATGCGTACTTGTGATATTGCAAAAATATATTAAAGAGACATTTATAACTCTAAAACTCATATTAGAAAATAAAAATATTGAAAATTAATTAGCTAAAAGTCCACATTAAGAAGTTAGAAAGACAAAAACAGAATAAACAGAAAAAGGGATCATTAAATGACAAAAAATTTGAATCAGATTTCTCAATGAAGTAGAAAACAAAGATGTGATAAAGAGGATAAACAAAGCCAAACTTCCTTTCTTGTAAAAGATAAGAGAACTATAACAACCTATAATATTGGTTTAAATGACATCCATTTCTAACAGATGTTTCTAGAAGGGTTGATTAGAATCTCCTCATTACTTTTATATTGAAAATTGTTTTCAATAGTTAAAGACTATACTTGAGAGACAGGTTAGCTGAATAAAAAATCTTCGGTTCACATTTCCTTTGAGCTCTTAAAAAATGCTTCTGCATTGTTGCTTGCTTTGTAAGTTAGTTTTGAAATGTTATTATAATTTTTGCAAATCATTTGATCGTTTTTCTGGGAAGCATCGAAGATTTTATTTTATGTTTGAAATCTAATTTCTTTATTTCAGTATGTCTCAGCATTGATTTTCTTGGGTTAATTTTCAAAAGTACCTGTTAAGCCCTTTCAATGTATATGTTCAGACTTTTTTTGTATTTCTGGAGAGTTGTTTTGCATTATAGTTTTAAATATTAGTTCTGTTCCATTGTTTTGTTTTTCTCAAAGATTCTGAGGTAACATAAATATTATTTCTATGCAGTTGTTCTATTTCCATTACTTTTTGACTGTTTTTATTTCTTTATGTTATCTTAATTATCTAGATTGTTTTATTTATGTATTTATTTGTTTGTTTGTTTATTTATTTATTTTGGAAGGCCCTTCACCTGAAGCGTGCATCTAACCTACTGTTTCTTACCCTTTTCAATGTCCCTTATTAACTTTTCATTTGAGTCTTTTCTCCCTTAGGCACAAACTAATTTACTTCTATTTCTTAGTTAAATGTGTCTTTCTTTTTTTTTTTCTAACTTCATTCAGCTCTTTTTCACTTGTCATTATTTTATGTTTACTTTATCATAGGTTTCAGGTTTCGGATTCAGAGTGGTTTCATACATACTGTTTGAGCATTATTAATCGTGTTGGGAGTGTAGACTTTTTAGAATTTTCTTCTGCTTCATGCTTGGCTTTTGGTTGAGGCTGGGGATGGTCCTCGAATGAGTTGTATGAATTTTACTTTTTTGATTTTCTTCAATGACTCTTTATGGACTTTATTTTCCTATTGTTCATTTTTTGGTAATAGGGTATTTTGCCAGATCCTAGCTTAACGTCTATTATTTTTTTCTTTCTCTCTTCACCATCCAATTGCCAAAAAGTCCTTTTTCTTTATTTTTTTCCTTTTGCTCCCCCAGAAGTTATGCATTTAGTAGAGTATCCTTTTAAATCACACTTGCCCCTTTCACCTGGGTCTTTCCCTTTAAATCAGGCCTGGGGCCTTGTATAAGGCACTGTCTCTTTAAATCACAAGGTGGGTCATTTATGTGGCTTTTGATCCCTTACAAATTTTACCCTGTACACAATGCTCTGATTGTCCCATTACCTTTTAAAATTTTCAAATTTTGAAAAGATTTAATCTTTCTGTTCGCTGCTCCTACAAAAAGAACCAAGGACAGGTGGAGGTGAGGCAGGAGTGTGGAGACCACAGTGTTGTGGCTTATCTATTTTTCTCATTATACTCACAGTTATTTTGCAGCTTTAAAAATTATAGAAGATTGTTTACTACACACCTACCATTGTCTTCAGCTACCTGGAAGTTCAGAATCTGCTTTTCTTTTTATTAATTATTATAATTTCCACTTTTTAATTACAGAAGTATATTAATATTTATTATAATTATGGTCATTGTTGTATTTATCTGTAGCATTTTATTATTTATTTTCTGTTTGCTTCTTATTCCTCTAACCCTTCTTTCCTGTTTTCTTTTATATTTCTTATATTTTTAATAATTCCATTTCAATGTATCTACTAGCTTTTAGCTATGCTCTTTTGCATTTTCATTGGATGCTTTAGGTATTAAAATACATATCCTTCAATTTACTATTTATTGAGAGTTAATATTGTACTGTTTTGTCTAATGTGTGGAAACTTTGCAAACACATAGATTCTTTAGCAATTATATCATCTTTTATGAAATAGGTAATTACATAAAATAATATAAATTTTACATTAAATAGCCTTATCTGTTTTAAAATACAAGAAGGAAAAAAAACTTTGATATTTACTCAGATATTTACAATATCCAGAGCTAATCATTTGTTTGAACATCAAAGTTTCCTGATGATGTCTTTTCCCTTTAGCCTAAAAAATTTATTTCATTTGCAGATCTATCTGGTACCGATGAATTAATTTTATTTTATCTGAAAATCTCTTTATGCTGTCTTCATTTTTTAAATATATTTTTCTGGGCATAGATTTTGGGTTTAGAAGCATTTTGGTTTTTGTTTTGTTCTGTCAGCATAAAGGATGTTGTTTCACTGATTTCTGCCTTTCCTGTTTTCTTTTGAGAAGCCCTGATTTGGGTGCCATTGTTTCCTTATATTTAATGAGTCATTTGTTATGTCTGCTTTCAAGATTTTCTACTCATCTTTCTTTTCAGCACTTTTATTACGATGACAAACAGGGTTTTCCCCAGGCCAGAGTGCAGTGGCATCATCAGAGCTCACTGAAACCTTAAACTCTTGGCTCAAGCGATTCTCCTGCCTCAGCCTCCCTGGCACCTGGGAAAACAGGTGTGTACCTGGTTAGTTTTTTAAATTTTTGTGGAGATGAAGGTCTCACTATGTTTCGCAGGCTGGTCTGGAACTCCTGGCCTCAAGTGATCCTCCCCCCTTGGGCTCCCAAAGTGCTAGGATTACAGGCATGAATCATCGCACCCAAACTTAATTCTCTTTTCTCTGTTTACGTCTGAGCCTTCAAAATCTGTAAATGTACATCTTTTATTAATTTTGGAAGTTTTTCAATTTTATGTCTTCATATTATTTTTGCATTCTATCTCTGTTCTTCTTGGAAACTTCAATTACTCATATGTTAAATCTGTTTATATTGTCCCATTGGTTCCCAAGACTTCTAAAAAATTTTTTCACTTCATTCTTCAGTTTTGAAAATTTTTCTTTATTTCTGTCTGTATGCTCATTGACTCTTTCTTCTTAAATAATTTCCATTCTGCTATTAAATCAATTTTTTCCTATACCTATAGTTTCAAAATATTCATTTGAGTCCTTTTATAATTTTATTTATTTTCTAAGATTTCTTTTATTTTCATTCATTATATGGGTATTTTACTTTGATCATAGTTTTATATTTTCATTAAAGTCCTTACCTGATAATTCTATCATGTGGTTATTCTCATGGTTGGCATATGTTGTCTTTTCCCCTGAAATTGAATAGCATTTTTCTGGATCTACATATGCTTAGTAATTTAAGATTTTATCTGGACTCGGTGAAAACTGAATTCTGTTATATTTCTCTAAGAAGTATTTATTTTCCTTTGTTTTTGTAGCAAATTGACACAAACTGCAAACTCTGTTATGCCTGCAGTAGGTCCATATCATAGTTCAGACTGTTTTGAATCTTCCTATTGTTTCTGGGTTCAGGGGTCATTAAGACACCAGAGCAGACTTTAAAACTATATTTGGGTTCCTCTTCCCTGACTTTTCTCCTTTCTGGCTCTCTTTTTCTATGGAAGCTCAAGATGTCCAGATTCCTCTGTCCAAAAACATACTGGGCTTTCTATTACAGTTTTAGCTACTCCAAACCCCTGTCTTTATTGTTGCTCTCCAGAGGGGAGGGGCAGAGAGAGATGGAGAGAGAGGGAGAGAGAAGGGAGAAAGGAAGGAATGCTATTGCAAACCTGGTTGTTTCCTCCAAGTTTTAACTTCCCTCCAAAATCCGCC
The DNA here is from genome assembly GCA_004363605.1 of Indri indri. Classification (NCBI taxonomy): domain Eukaryota; kingdom Metazoa; phylum Chordata; class Mammalia; order Primates; family Indriidae; genus Indri; species Indri indri. The sequence goes on from RJWJ010008944.1 coordinate 7,402, forward strand.
TGCATTCTTTTTCTTTCAGTTATGTATTTTTTAACTGAGTTTATAATAGGTACCTGCAACAGTCATTTGTTATTTGTTTACTCTTTAGTCACAGAAATAATGCCTCTATGGACACTGTTTAAAACTTTGTTTTTTCTCTCTGTTCTTATGAGTGAATAACACCTATTGATTTGCCTTCAGATTAACGAACTTCAGTTTTATTTTCTGCAATTTCCAGTTTGTTGTTATTCCACCCAGTAACTTTTCCATTTCATATACTGTACTTTTTAGTTCTAAAATTAATATTTGGTTATTTTAGTAGTTTTCCTTTCTTCACTGGGATTTCCAGTCCATTTACTTATTTAGATATCGTATTCAATAACTGCATTAAAGTCCTTTCTTACTATTTACAATGTATGGGTCATCTTGATTCTTTTTCTACTTATTGCTCATTTTTCTTATATATTTTTCTGCTTCTTCGCATGTCAAGTAATTTTGATTATGCAGTGCAAATTCTATATGGTCTATTTTAGATAATCCAGACTTCTTTATCCTATTCTGAAGTATGTTAATCTTTTTTCTAATAGGTAATAAAGGAGTAGCTGATCCACTTGAATTTGGAGGAGGTTGGTGTTCTTTTCTGTTTTAGAGCAAGTATTTTTTTACACTTTGTCCTTTGGAAAATCCCTTAGATTTTGGGCATAGTATCTACTACAAAAGTGGAGGGAGCTACAGTGGAAAGTCTGAGGTGTTCATCAGTGATAACTTTTAAGCCTATCCTCTACTCCTAAAAAAAGTAAGACTGCAGGTTTCTGCTTGAGTTCTAGATGTCTTATGCAACATTAAATGTGGACTGCCCTCGAAGGAAAGCCAATGAACAAGAATATCATTCAAGGTAGTTCCTGTCTTACATGGGTCAAATCCTTTCCAGTATCTACCTCAATCTTTAGGCCACTCTCCAGTTTCTTCAGAGTGGCAGGTTTTTTTGTTTGTTTGTTTATGCTTTGGTTTTCATATTTTCACAAGTTTTTTTTTTTTCATTTCCTTTTTAAAATATTTTTAAAATTTCAGAATATTATGGGAGTACAAACATTTTGGTTACATATATTGCCTTTGCATCGCCCAAGCCAGGGCTACAAGTGTGCCCATCCCTCAGACAGTATGCTTCACATCCATTAGTTATGAATTTACCCATCCCCTACACCCCCTTCCCACCTGCCTTGCTCCCAAGGAATATCACTTCCATGTGTGCCCGCAAGTGTTGATCAGTTAGTACCAATTTGATAGTGAGTACACGTGGCGCTTTTTCTTCCATTCTTGTGATGCTTCACTTTGAAGAATAGGCTCTAGCTCCAACCAGGATAATATAAGAAGTACTAGTTAGCCATTGTTTTTTATGGCTGAGTAGAACCCTATGGTATACATACACCATATTTTATTAATCCACTCATGTATTGATGGGCACTTGGTTTATTTCCACATCTTTTCAATTGTAAATTGTGCTGCTATAAACATTCGAGTGCAGGTGTCTTTATTACATTAATAGGATTTTTTTTTTTTTCCTTTGGGTAGATACTCAGTAGTGGGATTGCTGGATCAAATGGTAGTTCTGCTTTTAGTTCTTTGAGGTATCTCCATATTACTTTCCATAGAGGTTGTACTAGTTTGCAGTTCCACCAGCAGTGTAAGACTGCTCCTGTCTCTTCACATCCATGCCAGCATTTATTGTTTTGGGACTTTTGATAAAAGCCAATTTCACTGGAGTTAAGTGATATCTCATTGTGGTTTTGATTTGTGTTTCCCTGATGATTAGAGACGTTGAACAATTTTTCATATGTTTACCAGTCATTATTCTGTCTTTTGCAAAGTTTCTGTTCATGTCTTTTGACCACTTTTTAATGGGGTTGTTTGATTTTTTCCTTGTTAATTTTCTTAAGTTCTGTATAGATTCTAGTTATCAGCCCTTTATCATATGTGTAGCATGCAAATATTTTCTCCCATTCTGTAGGTTGTATATTCATTCTAATGATAGTTTCCTTGACTGTGCAGAAGCTTTTTAATTTGATCAGGTCCCAAGGTTTTAAATTATTATCTGTAGGAGAGTTAGTCTAACACAAGCTACTTCACCATTTCTGGTATAAGAACCCTTTATTATTTATGTTCTATTTATTAACTTGCATCTGCAAAATAAAACAATACAAACTTAAGGAGCAAAATGGTATGAGAATTTATTGCAATAAAGCATATTAAAAATGATAGGATACATTGTAAATATTTGCCATTATAATCGTAGGTCCAAGGCAGTTTGCCAACAGATTAGTTTTAGTCTGTCAGTTTTAGTTACTATTATCTAGTAGATATACTCTGCTCTTTTCTTAGATGATTTTCTGAATCAATGTTAAACAGAATAATTTCATAATCTGATATCCTGTTGAAATAATCCTACTTAACTGTATCTGGGTCTTCCTTTGCATATAAGTGGTTTCATTGATTTGTAAAACCTTAAAATTAGAAGGAAGACTTGTTATCATCTCTAATCTCCCATCCCGTACAAGAAATCTTCAATCTCCTTAACAAATGACCATTGAAAATCAGTTTGAATACTATCAGTGAAATAATGTTCATTGTGTGCTTTTACCCAGACAGATGAAAACACTATGTTCTGTAAAAGATACACACTGAAAAAGGACAGATTCCTCCTTATTCAAATTCTCACAGAATTAACCAGTTTTGACAACTTAATTTCAATTCCCAGCTAACCAGTGGTTTCATCTAAAGAGGCTATGACTCAGGCCGAACATGTTCTAAATTTCTGAGAAGCCAAGCATGATAACAAGATTTGAGGTTTAAAAAAATCCCCGTTTTTAATCTATTCTTAGTTAAATTTATGTCCAAAGCAGACTGTGAGCAGAATCGAAAGTTTTGTTTTCTAAGCCAACATTTTCCCCCTCGAGTTACTTGAAGCAGATAAATCCTGGTCTACCACTTCTCAAAGCTTCTCTCTGCAATGACATGCTGACTCTGCTTCAGGCTGAAACAGACAGTGAGGCACAAGTTTACAAATGGCACTAAAAGAGTTTAGGTTTCTACAACTCACAGAGAAACAGTTAAAAGATACTTTCATTTAAAATGGAATATACTACCTTGCAATTTAGGATAATTCATTACTATTCAAATAAACTAATGCAAGTATAATTTATAAACATTCTATTACTTAAAAGTAGCTTTATATACATAAATTTAAACCTCACATACCATATGGATTTACATATATTATATGTCTTTTAAATACTGACAAAACTGACTCAGTATCAGTTGCATGGGCTTTGAATATGTTCTTTAGTGGCAGAAGTTATTGATGACTGTCCCGCCCAAAGCTTTGTTGTCATGAAACGCATACATTTGTGAGATGAGTGGTTAAAAATGAAATTCAACTTTTTGTCAGAAATTTCACATACTCATGGGCTACAAGACACTATGTAATTACAAATACCATTATAAATTTGGTGATTTTTGACATGCATATTAAAGGCAAATTGATATATATGAATTTCTTTTAGGGTACCCAATAGGCATGCAATTTGCAATTCATGTAATTTAGGTATGCTCTTATTTATGCTCCTCTATCTGTGAATTGAAAATAAATCAGAGGACCGTTAACAGTTCACAGGTTAAAACATTGGAAAAAAAGATAGAAACGTTATCTAAGTATCTCTGGATTTTCTGTTCTAAGTACATATCTTTAAATAAAACTTCCAAAGTATAGAACTTTGTGTATTTGGGGGATATACTATAATCTAATGGATGTTGGAAAAATAAAAAGTCTTATTGCTATTTAGGGGTAAGTTTTTTGATAAAGGACAAAACAAATAGTCCTACTCTGCTGGTATAATAAAATAGAAGTTTGTGAGATGATTACATGGCTAGAAGCAAACTGTCAGGATTTGATGTTATCACAACCCAATAATAAATAGGGAGTTCATTGGTTTGGTGACTTGTTAAGGAGTAAGCTGAGAGTATTATAAAAGGAAGCCACACAGAACTGTACATTTATATGATGTCTCAAATCTAACTGAGAGATTGGAAGGTAAGGAGCTATTTTAATAGCAAAAAGGAAGTGTGTTGAATATGCTCTTCTGCCAGAGCCACGTCTATGTTCAGTAAGTGAGAGTCAGTTGCCACTAACATAGGAGAATGTAAAAAGTCTTGGGTAATGTCCATCATTATACTTAAGAGTTATAATACCAAAAGGAAGTCATGAAGAATAAAAATTTGAAGAGGCAGACAACACACACAAATTTAGAGAAATATATTCACAATAATTCGAATATAGAAAATGTAGGGAACATAACATGGGAGAAGAAAAGAGCATATTCTTCTTTAATGGAAGCTACCCAACAGTTATAACAATGATCAATACTCTACAAACCTACACTTTCTATGAAGGAAATATTGAACAATAAAAAAATGCATGCTGGCTCTGGGAACAAGGCACTTTTTTAGTGAGTGATGCTTCCTTCTTCATGATTTTAATGGTGGCTGAATACAGACTTGCAGAATTGGCATGGTAAGTTAGAATGTATGCTGGTCCCCCTAAAGTATGATCTTGAAATATTCTGAGTATAAACTGAAGTTTATCAAATGCTGCAATCATAGTGCATGGAGAGAGAGAGAGAGAGAGAGAGAGAGAAACTGAGATAAATAAATGACAAGAAGTCAGGAAAGATCTTTGGCAGCAATCTGGGGACATGGTGCCAGGATAACTTTTTCATTGTTTTATCAGGTAAATATTTTAGATTTTAGATGAAATTTTTAAAGTTGTATAAAAATTGAAATTTTTTTCTATTTAGATTATTTAAAGAAAATCCTTGAGTTTTAAAATATGCTTCATAATCACAGAAAAACCAACATAGGATTGATGATAGATAGATAGATAGATGCTAGATAGATAGATGATAGACAGATGTTAGATATCATAAACACCAGCTGATGTAATTAAAATTATTTTTAAATAATATGGAGGAGCATGTAAAAATGAGAAAAACACCAGATAAAATTGTAAAGCCCTAAGTATGAAGAACATTAGATGGTATAGTTAGAATATGGCTCTTGCATGCCTCTTCAGCTTCATCTCTTTCCACTCTGTTCTTTAGGAACATTTCAATTCATTTTATTTCCTCGAAGGCAATAAGGGCTTTTATGTCTCAGAAAAACAAACCTTGTCTTACTAGATTACTTTTCCTTCCACTATTCTATAACCATGTGACTTGCTCTAACACAGCAGGCAAGTGAGCAGCATTGGGGAAGGCTGGAGAGCAGGGAGCTCACAGTCTGAGCACACTTAAGTGTGCTGCAGGTTTTAAGAGGAAAGATTTGAGCCCCACTTTTTGTGGAACCCTCAGTGTGGTGGAGAATAAGGACACACCTGGAAGTTACAGAGCCCTGCCCATCACCTAGGATATTTGAGTACTTTTCCCGAGTCCCTAGAGCTGGTCCCAAACAATATTATGGCTTATTCTATCAGGCAAGTACCACCTAATGGCAGGGAGGTCAATTTGCACAGACCTTTACAGCATTTACTTACTCAATCATAAAGGATGTGGAAGATGCTTACCCACAAGCACCACCTACTGTCTCAGAGATAAAACTGGGTGTGTCAATATAGTTCACACTGTTAAAAAGAATATAGGGCTACAGAATGAGAAAGGATTTCAAAGTACTCCATCCTCCCTAATCAAAGAGAGACAGGGAATCTGCCCACTCACGTAGCTCACCACTGCTACTGCCTAAAAACAGCTAGCAACTTAGAAAACCACCATGCTAAGGTTATCTATAACCAAGACATCCATTCAAAACATAAATCACCATCAAATCACCCATAAGAAAACCAAAGGTTTTTACCTAACATATGCTACAGTCAAAACCTTTCAAGTTAGGGAGAAAAGAAAAACCCCATCTAAACAAAAGAAAATCCAAAAATAAGAAGCAACAACTGCTCCAGATAAGAAGGAATCAGTGAAAGAACTCCAGAAGTATGAAGAATCAGAGCAAAAGGACACCCCTAAAAGGGAATGCCTGCAATGGATACCAATAAAAATACAAATATTGAAATGACAGATAAAGAATTCCAAACATGGATTGTAAGGAAGCTCAATGAAACCCATAAGAAAATGGAAAACCAACTTAAAAAAACTAGAAAAATGATTCAGGAAATGAATGAAAATTCACTGAAGATATCCACATATTAAAAAAAAAAAACAAAGTAGAACTTCTGGAAATGAAAATTTCATTTAAGGAAATACAAAACACAGTTCACAGTGGAAAGTTTTAACAATAGGCTAGACCAGGAAGAAAAAAGAATCTCAAAACTTGAAGACAACTCTGTCAAATTAACTCAGTGAAAAATAAAGAACAGAGAATGATCAAAGCCTACAAGAAATATAGGATTATGTAAAATGGCCAAATATAAGAATCACAGACATCCCTGAGGCTGAAGAAAAAAATGCACAAGGGCTGAAAAACCTATTTGAGGGAATAATTGAAGAAAACTTCTCTGGTCTTACTAGAGATTTAGACACTCAGGTACAAGAAGCTCAACAAACACCTGGGAAATTCATTGCAAACAGGCAACCACCAAGACACATAATTATCAGAGTGGCCAAAGTCAACATGGAGGAGGAATTCCTGCAAGCCATCAGGCTAAAACATCAACTAACTTACAGAGGAAACCCCATTAAGCTAACTACAGACTTCTCAACAGAGACCATACAAGCCAGAAGAGATCGGGCCCCATCTTCTGTCTTTTTAAATAAATCAACTGCCAGCCTAGAATTTAGCATCCTATAAAACTAAGTTTTGTATATGCAGGAGAAATAAAGACTTTTCCAAAGAAGCAAACACTGAGGAAACTTGTCAAGATCAAACCTGCCCTGTAGGAAATATTCGGAAGAACAACATTAAACAAGGATCAGCATGATAGACACCCACCAGTGTAAAACCACCCAAAAGCTAAAGATTAGACCTCATATAAAACAATAGCACAAGAAGTAAAACAAAGCAACAAGGAACTACTCAACAGGATATAAAGAACAGCAATTCTGTCATATCAATTCCGTCAATCAGTGTGAACTGTCTGAATGCCCCACTCAGGAGACATAGGCTGGCTATGAATGGATGAAAACATACAACCAAAGTATCTCCTATCTACAAGAAATACATCTAATCCACAAGGACACATACAGACTCAAGGTGAAGGAATGGAAAAAACAAAACAAACAAACAAAAAAAAACCACACCATTCCATGCAAATGGAAATCAAAAGAAAGCAAGTGTAGCCATTCTCATATCAGATAAAATTAACTTTAAATCAACAAGAGTAAAGAAAGACAAAGACTGTCATTTTATAATAGCAAAGGGAGCAATTCAACAAGAAGATATAGCAATGCTTAATATTTATGCACCTAGTACAGAAGCACCCAGATTCATACAGCAAACCCTATCAGATCTAAGCAAAAAGATAAACAGCAGCATCATAACTGTCAGGGACTTCAACACCCAACTGACAGAACTGGAAAAATTAGCCAAGCAGAAAATAAATAAAGAAACACTGGACTTAAACGGGACTCTAGAATAAATGAGCCTAACAGACATTTACAGAACATTCTACCCAAATACTACTAAATATACATTCTTCTCATCAGCACATGGAACATTCTCTAAGACTGATCATATTGCAGGTCACAAAAACATTGTTCAATAAATTAAAAAAATAGAAATAATGCCATATATCTTCTCAGACTACAGTGGAATAAAACTAGAATTCAACTCCAAGAGAAACACTCAATTATACCTAAGTCATGGAAATTAAACAACCTGCTACTAAACCAATTATTGGATAAATAATATAATTAAATTGGAAATCAAAAATGTATTGAACTGAATGTCAAAGGGACACAAGCAACCCAAATCTATAGAACTCATCAAAAGGACTCCTAAGGGGAAAATTCATAACCTTAAATGCCTACATCAAAAAGACAGAAAGATCACAAATTAACAATGTAGTAACAGGTCTTGAGGAAGTAGAAAAGGAAGAGCAAAACAATCCCAAAGCCAACAGAAGAAAAGAAATAACAGAGATTAGAGCAGAACTAAATCAAATGGAAAATAAAAAATAATACAAAGGATCAGTGAAGCAAAAATTGTGTTCTTTGAAAAGGTAAACAAAATTTATAGACCTCTTGCTAGATTAACCAGGAACAGAAGAGAACGAACCCAAATAAGCTCAATTAGAAATGAAAAAGGAGATATTACAACTAATACCACAGAAATACAAAGTATCATCCATGAAGACTATGAGAATCTCCACACACATAAATTCCAAAACATAGAGGAAATGCACATATTCCTGGAAACACACAACCTGCCAAAACTAAATCAGGAAGAAATAGAATTTCTGAACAGACCAATAACAAGCAAGAAATTGAAGCAGTAATAAAAAATCTTCCAAAAATAAAAAGCCCTGGACCAGATGGACTCACAGCCAAATTTTACCAGACCTGCAAAGAAGAGCTGGTACCCATACTACAGAAATTATTCCATAACATCAAGAAGGAGGGGATCCTCCCCAACACATTCTATGAAACCAGTATCACTTTGATACCAATGTCAAGAAAGATGCAACAAAAAAAGAAAACTACACACCAATATCACTTATGAATGTAGATACAAAAATCCTCAATAAAATACTAGTAAACCAAATTCAACAGCACATCACAAAAATAATCCACCATGACCAAGAGGGCTTCATCCCAGGGATGCTTGGATGGTTCAACATACATAAATCAATAAATGTGATTCAACACATAAACAGATGCAAAAAAAGACCACACAATCATCTCAATAGATGCAGAAAAACATTCCACAAAATCCAGCACCCTTTCATGATAAAAACCCTCAACAAACTGGGCATAGAAAAAACAAGTCAACATTATAAAAGCTATATATGCAAACCCACAGCCAACATCATACTGAAGGGGGAAGTTTAAAGCATTCCCACTAAGAACCGGCATAATACAAAGGTGTCCACTGCCATCACTTCTATTCAATGTAGTGCTTGAAGTTGTAGCTAGAGCAATCAGACAAAAGAAAGAAATAAAGTGTATCCAAATTGGGACAGAGGAGGTCAAGCTATTGGCTTTTGCTAATGACCTAATCGTATTACTAGAAAAACCCAAAGATTCTACCAAGAGACTCCTGGGATTGATAAATAAATTCAGCAAATTCTCTGGTTACAAAAATCAATGTATACAAATTAGTAGCATTCCTAAACACTAATAACAGTCAAGCTGAGAATCAAATCAAAGACTCAATACCATTCACAATAGGCACAAAGAAAATAAAATACCTAGGACTATGCTTAACCAAGGAGGTGAAAGATCTCTATAAAGACAACTATAAAACACTGAAGAAAGAAATTGCAGATGACACAAACAAATGGAAAAACATATCATGCTCATGGATCACAAGAATCAACATTGTTAAAATGTCCATACTACCCAAAGTGATTTACACATTCAATGCAAGCCCCATCAAAATATCAACATCTCATTTAATGAATCTAGCAAAACTACTTTCACTCTTCATTTGGGACCAGAAAGGAGCCCAAATAGCAAAAGAAATCTTAAGCAAAATGAACAAATCAGGAGGCATCACATTATCAGACTTCTTACTATACCACAAGGCTATATTAACCAAAACAGCATGGTATTGCCACAGAAATAGAGACATAGACCAATGAAACAGAACAGAGAACCCAGATATAATACCCTCCACATATAGCCAATTGATCTTTGACAAAACAGACAATAAAATACACTTGGGAAAGAAGCCCTATTGACTAACTGGTGCTGGGAAAATTGGATAGACACATGCAGAAGGATAAAAGAGGATCCATATCACTCACCACTCACAAAAGTTAATTTGGGATGGATAAAAGAACTAAATGTGAGGCACAAAATCATAAGAACTCTAGAAGAAAACACTGGAAGAACTCTTCTAGGTATTCGCCCACACAAAGAATTTATCAAGAAGACCCCAGTGCCATCACAGCAACAAGAAAAATTTAAAAATCTAACTTGCTTAAATTAAAAAGCTTTGCACAGCTAAGGAAATAATCAACAGAGCAAATAGACAACATACAGAATAGGAGAAAATATTTGCAAAGTATACATTCGATAAAGGGCTAATATCAAGAATCTATAATGAACTCAGGCAAATGAGCAAGACAAAAAACAAACAACCCTATTAAAAAATGGACAAGAGACATAAACAGAAGTTTTTCAAAAGAAGACAAATGGCCAATAAAAATACGAAAAAAAAATGCTCAACATCACTGATCACCAGGGAAATGCAAATTGAAACCACAGTGAGATATCACCTACCCCAGTTAGAATGGCTTTTATGAAAACATCCCAGAACAATAGATGCTGGCATGGATGCAGAGAGAAATGAATGTTTATACACTTAGGTGGGATTGCAAGTTAGTACAACCTCTACGAAAAACAGTATGGAGGTTCCTCAAAGAACTAAAAGTAGACCCGCCATTTGATCCAGCAATTTCATTACTGGGTATTTACCTAACAGAAAAGAAGTCATTTTATCAAAAGATATCAGCACTTGAATATTTATTGCAGCACAATTCACAATTGCAAAGATGTGGAATCAACCCAAGTGCCCATCAATTAATGAGTAGATTAACAAATATGGTATATGTATACTATGGAATACTATGCAGCCATGAGGAAGGATGAATTAAGGCCTTTTTCAACAACTTGGGTGGAACTGGAGACCATTATCCTAAGTGAAGTATCTAAGGAATGGAAAGACAAACACCACATGTACTCACTATTAAATTTTAAGTAACCGATGTGCACACATGCACAGAGGGAAGTAAAACTCAGAAGAAATCAAGCAGAGGGGAGGGGGAGGAGAGAGTGGGTGATAACATACCTAATGAGTACACCCTATCTGGGTGATGGGAACACTTACAACCCTGACTCCAGCATAACAAAATCTATACGTGTAACCAAAAATATCTGTACCCTCGTATTATAATACTTTAAAATAGAAAAATAAAATAAAACAAAAGTAGAGGTATCATATTACTTGACTTCAAAATATACTAAGAGCTATAGTAACTAAAACAACATGGTGCTCGCATAAAATGAAACTTATAGACCAGTGGAACAGAATAGAGAACCTAGAAATAAATCCACACATTTACAGCCATCTTATTTCCAATAGATGTGCCAAGAACATATAATGGGTAAAGGACAGTCTCTTCAATAAATTGTTCTTGGAAAATGGGATATCCATATGCCAAAGAATGAAACTAGACCCTATCTTTTACTATTTATAAAAATCAAATCTGGAATCTAAATGGATTAAAGATTTAAATTTAAGACTGGAAACTATGATACTACTAGAGAAAACATTGAGGGAATGTTTCAGGACATTAGTCTTGGCAAATATTTGGGAGTAAGACCTCAAGAACCTGGGCAACAAGAGCAAACATAGAAAAAATGGGATTGTATCAAGCTAAAAGGTTTCCGCACAGCAAAGGAAACAATCAACAAAGTGAAGAGTCAACCTACAGAATGGGAGAAAATACTTGCAAAGTATTCGTCTGACAAGGGATTAATAACCAGAATATATTAATATAAAGAACTCAGTCAATTCAATAGCAAAAATATAAACAATTCAATTAAAACATGGGTGTCAATATAAACTTAACCATGAAAATACCATAAAATATAGGAGAATGATACCCCAAATTGATATATTTTGGTAGAATAGCACAATTTATTAAGACAAATGACTGAATAGTAAACAGAATAGAACTATCTAAAGGGTTATTTGACCCCCATATTTTCTATATGCTGTACCAAAAGTTAAATATGATTTAAGTGTATAGCATAATAGTTTAAGAAATAGTGACTATTAAGCTATATAGTGTGGGGCTATAGTTTAAGAATGAGGATAATATGATCATCCTCTTTTGCTCTCATTGGATCATTTTAGTTTTCTTTTTATTTATTTTTCTGCACTTACAGAATCAAATATAGTAAACCAACTCTATAAAAGAATTTCAAATTGTGTCATTTGAGAACTGTCATCTCCATAATGCCAGGCACTAGGACTGTCTTATTCCCCTCTCTGTCGTAAGTCTCTAAGGCAACATCTGATACATAGTAGCTAGAAAATAAATATGTGTAAAATGAGTAAGATGCTGGAAAACAATAAAGGCAAACCTAGTAATTGTATTCAAATATTTTGATGAAATATTGGATGTTTTTTAAATTTATGTAACTGATAAGATTTTAAGAATGGATATAACCATAAGAAATATGTTTGTTTTGTTTTGTAATAAAGTGAGTTGCCTTTTACTGTAGTTGATTCAGAATAGGTTTGAAGACTGTTTTTGTTACCGTGGAAGGCATTCAAAATATAGTCAGTGGTGAAAGGTGTTTGAAAAATGATTTTCGAGTCTTGTTAAACCGTTAAAATCTGTAATTGTATGTTATCTCTTTTCTTCAGTTTTCTAATTATGCAAGTATTAATAAAACCCTGCTAGCAAAATTAATTGAGACTTTTAAGCTGTTGTTATGTGCTAAAATTTTGCATAATGATAATCAAAGACTATTAGCTATTTCATTTGAAAAGTCAGAAAAGCTACAGCTAAAAAAATGATAGCACACAAATGACCATAAAAACAGTGCATTCATACCCAATCATAAAGCTCATTCACTATACTCATTGACTGTAATTAAGAAATTTCACAAAATATTATTGTGAATACAATGATTAAATCATGGGCCTGCTGATATATGACCTGATCAGAAAATTATGTAATGCACCACTCCTAGTTCTCTACACCAAGGAATTACATACTTCTGACATCATTTTCTATAATGTTCTTACTGACTGCTTGTATTTATCAGATAAATTATAAATCGGTAGAAAACTATTTTTCATTATTGAACAGATTGGACTTCCAATTGTTTCATAGTGTTACCTTTCTCTTGGGTTTTGTGTACCTCTTAATATATTTTTAGTTGGGAATGACATTTACATTGAGTCCATTATAACAGGAAGAGACAAAGTATCAAAGATCTACAGGAAGACCCCTCCAAAGAGAAACTTGCTTATGTAATGACTCATAAAATTACCTGGCTGATTCCAGAAACCAAAAGGAGTGTGACTAAAGCATGGTAAGTGAGGGATAAATGGGTAGGAAATAAGATGGGAGAGTGTTCAGAAGCCTCCTGGGCTAAAAGTAATGGGAACACATTAGAGAATGTACAGCAGGGAATTGACACGATCTGAGTTCTGCTTTTGAAAGGGCACTGTGGCTGCTTTGTGAAGGATGGATAACAAAGGGACAAAAGTGGGAAGCAGAGAGCTGTCATTCCATTATTTTGGGGAAACTATGTTAATAGCTGAGAGTAGGGTAGTGATGATGAGAGTAGAATCTGACAGATTATATGTACAAGTTGGATTTGGAAACAAAACAATCTGATGAGGTATTTGATTGGGAAAAGCAGGAAAAAGAGCAGAAACCAGTGATAGCTTGTAGGATTTGGCTAGCATGATCATTTGTCGTCATTTACAGAGATGAGAGATACTGAGAGAGAAACAGATTTTTGAGTAAGAAAGGGGAAACTCAAGTGTATGTTACTGATGATATGTTTCTTACTCCATTTTCTGTTGTTATAACCAAATACCTGAGACTGGGTACTTTATAAAGGAAAGAGGTTTATTAGGCTGAGAGGTCCATGATCAGGTGACCACACAGGGTCGGCTTGTGCTGAGGGTGTTGTGCCTCATCACATCTCTTTGGAGAAGAGTAAGTGGCAACAGGCTCGTGTAAAGAAACCAAACACGTGAGGCTGCTTTGCTTTATAACCGTCTGCTCTTGCAATGACTAATCCAGTCCTATGAGAGTGGAAACCCACCCTGAGAGAAAGGCATGAATCCCTCTTAAGGACCCAATCCCCTCAAAAAGGCACTGCCTTTCAACATTACCACATCAACATGAGTTTTGGTGAGGGCAAATCATGTACAAGCCATAATTTTTAAAGAAATTATATTATTCATCTGCAATTCAGTATTTCTTCATGTAAAGAGAGACATTTTATTGTGATCTGTATTTATCATGTGAACTCTATGGAATCAGAAATTTCTAAAACTAAGAGGGCAATAATAAAAATAAAATGAAGGCTTGATTCAGAGCTTTGGTTCTTTCTTTCTTCTCCGCCCTATATACTGAGTAATTAATCCTGACTGTCAGTATGAATCCTCAATTACACGATCACAAAAGAGTTGAGATACTTTAAATGTATTTTATCCTTGACTTTTTATCTGTAATTTTTCCTCATTTCTCTTTATAAAAACATTCCTGCTTTGCTATCTCTCCCATTTGTTCATCACTTTAAAAAAATTCATCTGGAACATTTTTGTCTTTATAATTCCAGGGTATGTTCCGTTTCAACTTAAATAAATGGGGGAGAAAACACAGCTCAGTTAACATCTCCCTCTAGTTTCTTACATCCAAATGGCTCAAACATATGATCTTTGTACCCAACACCCTATCATTGAACATCCTAGACTTGAGTATCTGCCAGTCAGCTTGAATACATGAATCACATGCCTCCCATTTCAACTTGCCACTCTCCTTCAAACTCCATTGTTCACCCTGCCCTGCCCTACTCTGTGCTTGAGGAGCTTTGCACCCAGACATGGCGTCACCCAGGCTCCCTTGAATTCTGACCTGTGATTGGGTTTGGCCAATGATATCACAAGAAATCAGAGGGCTGGAAAAAGGGAAGACCAAGGTATTTATCACTCCTAACAACATTTATCCATGGCAATGGCTACATTCTATGGTTGGAATTCTTGTTGGTCAGTACTACTTCAATGGCTTTAAACTCTTCGAGAGGCTTCAATAACATCATTCTCACCCCTTGCCCAGGAGGCCTGTCACTAGTGCTTCAGTAAACAACCATACCTTGCTGTGTCCCTTAACCCTGGCCACACTTGTGTAATGATTCCTTTCATTAAAATCTTTTAAATTAAAATCCGAGTTTCCTCGTAGTACTCTGAATGTTATCCTACTGTGTGCAAAGCTGTGGTCTAAGCATTGTAATCATCGGAACATCCAAAAACAAAATAATTCTTCCCAGTTTTATCGTCATGTAAAATCTTTCATTTAGCTGGATACAGATGTAGTCTTAGTGACTCAGATCGGTCAGTGCCACAGTTTTAAAAAGCACATAGAGGCCGGGCGCGGTGGCTCACGCCTGTAATCCTAGCACTCTGGGAGGCCGAGGCGGGCGGATTGTTTGAGCTCAGGAGTTCGAGACCAGCCTGAGCAAGAGCGAGGCCCCGTCTCTACCAAAAATAGAAAGGAAATTGATTGGACAGCTAAAAATATAGAGAGAAAAAAATTAGCCGGGCATGGTGGCACATGCCTGTAGTCCCAGCTACTCGGGAGGCTGAGACAGTAGGATTGCTCGAGCCCAGGAGTTTGAGGTTGCTGTGAGCTAGGCTGACGCCATGGCACTCGCCCCAGGCAAGAGAGTGAGCCTCTGTCTCAAAAAAAAAAAAAAAAAAAAAAAAAAAGCACATAGAAATAGGAAGCAATTTACTTTGCCGTTACTGCGCTCCATTGCCACTTGGAAAAGGGAAATGTGCTAAACACGCAATGCTATCTTTCATTGTTCTCTTCTGAAAGAATGTTTCCATAATTCTTCTGAAATCAAAATATGTTTCTGTTGAATTAATGTCAGGGATTGAGTGGTAGTGATTTGCTTCCTCCTACACAATTTGACAGAAGATGGGTAAAAAAGAAAAAAAAATGCTTTCACATAAGTGCTTTTGACTTAAAGCACAAATGTCAGGCAGGATAAGTTACAAAAATATGTTTATATGAAACAATGAATTTTATAATGCTACTGTGTGTCATTTCATTTCAAACTAGCCTTGGATTTGGTAGATGTGAAAGGCAACACTATCAGTTTATATAGATAGATACACACACTCTTAAATACACACACACATATATATACACACTGAAAAACATATCAACACACATATATACATACATTCTTTATCTTTTATATATATTTTTTGAATTTTGGCATTATAAAATATATTTTATTTATTAATAGCATTGCCAATACTCAGAGAACACATACAGAGATTCTTTTGAAAAATATGCATATGTCACACTCGGCATGATTAGTGCAAGTAGTAGAAAGGAACATTCATACCGACAAGGAATGTATCAGTCAGGGTTGGTTAGAGAAACAGCAGCACTAGGAGACAGATGATTAGATGGATGGGTGGATGGATAGATAGATAGATAGATTTCAGAGAGTTAGCTTATGCGACTGTGAGAGCTGGCAATTCTGAAATGCATAGGGCAGGTTGGGAGGCTGGAACTGTCCAGCAGGAGCTAATGCTGGAGTCTTGAGGCAGAATTACTTTTTTCTCTGAAAAACCTCTGTTTTGTTTTTAAGGCCTTTCAATTGATTGGATGAGGTCCACCCAGATTGTGGAGGTAAATGTCCTTTACTTAAAGTCAACTGATTGTGCATGTTAATCACCTTTACAAAATCCTTTCACAGTAACACCTAGAGTAGTTTTTTATTGAGTAAGTGGATACCATAGCCCAGTCAAGTTGACCATAAAACTATCACAGGGAGTAAAATGTCTGATGTCATGATAAGTGATATTTGTATAATAGTTTAAAATAAAATGAAATTACTTTAAAACCCATTACCATAACTGATCATGTTCAATGAGGTTATGGCAGAGGAATTAATGTTATTAGTACAAATTTTCACTTGAGGCATATGAACTCAAAGTGGTAGGTGCAAGGTACCATGAAAGGCAACGTTTAAGGAAAAGCAAGATTTAAAAATTACCAATGTTTCAGAGAAACCTTTAAAAAGAGTGAAACAATAAGGGAATATTTTAAAATTATAGCAACTTATTTGCAAGTATATTGAAGAAATAGGCAAGGCTGAGAGCATAGGTTCTTAGGTCTAAATAAATAAGTAAACAAAACCATCCATTCATTCATTCATTTTACTTGGCCTTCCTCATCTCAGCATTTTCATCTATAAAATGTATATAAAAGTAAACATACTTCATAGGGCCGTTAGGAATAATTAAGGAATTTTATATAACATGCTGTACAGAGCTGTATATATTTTAATTATATAATATTTGTTAATTGTGGTTACTCTTACAGTAGCAATCTATAAGGTGAACTCTTTATTAGTCGGTCCGTTTTTTAAAGGATAATTTTGGATCAAGTCATATTTGGAGTCCTTACAAATTGCCAGCTATATGTCCCTTCCTAGGTTTCCTTTTAACTCATGGCGATGCAGTAACCCCTTTGCTTCTAGGAAGAAGCACAATATCAAGCACAATATTAAGCACAAGTTATTTGGTTGTGGCATCAATTCTCAATCCCTGATTAACAAGTGATTGGGAGAATACTTTGCCAGAAGTGTTAAGGAAATCGTATCTGTCCAGAATTGATATGACTTCTTTTTCTGCATTAAGTGATCCTCTTGTTGGATCCAGATAATTTAGAAGTCACGTCGTTCCATTGTAATGGTCATTTCATGCTTCATATCCTTTAACATTAGCTGCAGAAAACCATGATTCTTTATCAGTGGTATTTCTTAGTGCTAACTACTTCATAGACTCCTGCAATGTTGAAATATAGGAAAGAACTGAATTTCCTTTAATTCATTGTTAAATGCTATCTTGAGCTATTCATTGTCCCAGAAATGACTTGTCTCTGAGATTTTTCACGGTCTTTCAGCACTCCTCTCTAACTCTAAAAAGAAACCAGAGTTCATTCCCAATTATCATCTGTGGTCAAGGTTTAAAACAGACCTTATGAAAACCTACATTAACCTTTGTACTGAGTAAAAACTGAATGGAAAAATTGGTTATTTTTTTCTGTGACCCTTTTGTGATCTCTTGCTATAGAGTCAAAATATAACACTTTGAAAATATAAAAGGAATATGTACCTGAAGCATTAAAAGGACAAGGAAGAAAAACATAAGGCAAAAAATAAAATTTCAAAAAATAGCTTCTTAACAAAATAAGAAAATAAAAGTTTAAAGACAAAATAGGAAAAAATGGTATATTACATAAGATGAATGCATTAGTTTTATTTTTATCATTGACAAAATACAAATTGAAATAACTGGCAAAAGCAATGAGAGTCATCTTCTTTAAAAACATAACAGTAAAAATTTTAAATAAACATTTTACACAAGAAAATTATCAATGCCTAATAATAAACATACAAAATGTTTAAACTCACTGTACAAAATATTAAAATATCATTCTTTGCCTATTAAATTGGAAAGATTTAAATCTACCTATTTATGTTTTCATTTATCCATCTGTCTGCCAACGTAACTAAGGAGACTGGTAATGGGACATTATTTGACACTGTTGATAGTAGTATAAAATGGTATAAACTCCTGAAACTCAAGGGGCATCAGGCATGAAAAAACCTAAAAAAAATACATACATCCTTCAAAATAGAAAATTCTGCTGTAGAAATTTGTAATTGGTCTATGTTCTGATTGTATGTGTGCCCCCAAAATTCATATTTTGAAAGCCTAACCCTTAAAGTGATGGTATTAATAAGTGGAGCCTTGGGGAGGTGATTAGGTCATGAGGGCAGAGCTTTCATGACCTGATCACCTGCCTATATACTATTCTACAGAGTACCCCAATAAAGAGGCCCCACAGATTTGCCTTTCCCCTTCTACCTTATGAGGACACAGGTAAAAGGCGCTGCCTATGAGGACAGGTCCCTTACCAGACAGAATCTGCTGTCATCTTGGTCTTTGACTTCCCAGCTTTCAGACTTACGAGAAATAAATTTTTGTTGTTTAGAAGCTACCTAGTCTAAGACAAATTGTAATAAGAATAGAAAAAAACGATGTATAAGGATATTCATCAGGATACAATCTCTAACAATGCAAAATAAAAAACAATGTAAGTTTCTACAAATAAGAAATTACATAAGTAAATGGCATTCTATACAACTATTCAAAGTCAAATTGCAGAATACAATTTCATGACCAGAGAAAAGAGGTTTAGAAAGCAATCCCCAAAAACAAAATTTGTAGTACTGACGACAAGTGTATTTAGGCAAAAAAATATCAAGTGTTTACTTAGGGACATGGAATTATGAGCAAATTTTTTTTCTGTGTTAACCAATTTCTTTTGCAGTAAATATGAACTGCTTTCCTATCAAATTATATCAGATTAGGAAAACAAATAAAAACATACAAAATGTGTTGGGAGAACATTACTAAACCTAAAAAAAAACAAATTTCTTAGCTCTAATAAATGACACTCAATATTAGAAATTAAATTAAAAAAATACATTTTTCACTTCCTCTGGTGACCTCGAATTAAAAAGTAAATCTGAAACAAATTGATTTATAATTAGGTTTAATTGTGAGTCTTGATATGGATCTTTATGGAGGTTTTTTGAAAAGCACGAATTGCATTGTAAATAGCATATTGTATTTATTTGATTATGGTAGGAAGTGAAAAGAAAAACAACTGGCTAATTAAGTAAAAAGAAAACGTACTTTGTGCAATACTATGGATGGGATTATTGAGAGCTGTGCCTGTGGTCCCTTTCAG
Source organism: Indri indri (assembly GCA_004363605.1). Taxonomy (NCBI): domain Eukaryota; kingdom Metazoa; phylum Chordata; class Mammalia; order Primates; family Indriidae; genus Indri; species Indri indri. The sequence continues at coordinate 27,134 of RJWJ010008944.1, forward strand.
CATTGTTAACTCCTCATCCATAATTTCTAATGAAGTCTATTGAACTGTACACCAGGGATAATATATCTGTTTAAAAATGAATTTCTGAGCTTCAAGGATTTCTTTTTGATCTAAAGAAATTGCAGATTCAAATTCATTATGCATATTCGACCTATGCCCCACTATTCTAAATAAGAAAAGGACAGAATGACTGTGTTTTCTCCTGTTAAATAAAACTGTCATTGTGAACATTAATAAAAACTTCATGTATTGATTTAATCTTCAGCTAAGTGTTATGGATGTCTCCTTTTGGTTTTGCCACTTGGCTCTAAAGCCTGTCAATATTTTATTGATTAGAGAATGGGAAGTTGATGGTTTTTATTCACATAAAAATTTAATAGAGCCTCATAATAAGACATATTAAGAACTAATGAGCATACAACTGTTTTAGAAGTTTGTTGTCAGAAATCGTCACGATTTTTAAAAACAATTTAGTAGGCAACAGCATACATACAAGCCTCCAAAGACAATTTGCATTAATTCCCTAGATTAATTGCACTATTAAGCTGATTAAAATTCTTGTTACCATAGTGTGATGACATATTTTATACCCATATATCAATATTTAACTTGCTATATAAATATCTTATTACAGTCTCTTTGTATATAGAAAAAAAGTAAAGTAATCTGATACCAAATCAGGAAGTGCCTATAAAATAATGTTGAAGGAAGAAAGGAAGGATGGAAGAAGGAAGGAAGGAAGGAAGGAAGGAAGGAAGGAAGGAAGGAAGGAAGGAAGGAAGGAAGGAAGGAAGGAAAGAAAGAAAGAAGGAAGGAAGGAAGGAAGGAAGGAAGGAATATAGGAATGCAGATAGGCAGGCAGACAAGCAGACAGGCAAGCATGCTTTCTTAGCTGCTTGGTAAAATACTGTGTCGAGTAAAAAATTCCAAGTTCTGTTTTACCTTATGCTTTTTAATATATCGTGCTATTTAATCTTCTATCTGGATCAGTGCTTACATGCCTATTTTGAAGGTCTCTTTGCTATACTAGATGCTCTCCGATTTAAAGACATTCTTAGGTCATTAGTTTTATAAGTAACATTTTTTTCAGGTCACTAGGTTCTCAGAGTTCCTTTTTTATGATATATTTTACTTGATATTTCTGTACATGGTCTCTTGATAGACTCCTCTGGGTAAAAGAGCAAAAGAGAATAAAGGGCAAAATATGTAGGCTGTAACCTAAACAGCATTGCCAGATTGTATTAAACTCCACTTTATTGGAGCAGATAGAGTGCATAGGCCAATTTTCTGGTTGTGAAGGGGTATTTTTTAAAGACGTGTAGCAATGCATGTGTATGGGTGTGCATGTTTGTATAAGTGTATATTGACAAGTAGATTTAAAATATTTCTTCAATTCTAGTGACAGTTGTAATAAGAGGAAAACTGTTGAAAAACAGAGACTGAAGGTGACATATCAAGTTCTTTTTTTTTTATTTCAGCATATTATGGGGGTACAGATGTTTAGGTTATGTACGTTGCCCTTTCCCCTCCCTCCCCCCAAGTCCGAGTTTCAAGCGTGTCCATCCCTCGGATGGTGCACATTGCACTTAACTTTTGGATCTATACCTTGAACTTTCTATCAGTGAAATGAAAACCACTATCCTGAGTTATGACACTTGTTGATATAAACATAAAAGAGCATACAGAAAATGTTTTTAAGGTCTTTTTTGGAGAAGGTAAAATAGAACATTTAAATTCTTGAGGAAAGAATTTTATGTCCATGTTGCTTAATCCCTACGGATATATGGTAGGCACTGTCTCTGACCTTCCTTACCTCTAAGACATGAAAAATTCACGTTTCTGTGAAAACAAATGCAAAATGTGGAAACTTAAGAGTAAGACTGGTGTAAAAGAGCTAGGGTAAAGCTAAAGTGTTGAAAACAACAAAAGCCATTTTGGAAAAGCCAAGAACCAAGTGGGAGGGACACCCTTTCCATTGAGAATGAATTCAGAGGCCATGAGATAAGAATTTCTGAAGCAGACATAATAACTCAGAGGTGTCCCTCTACAGAGTCTCAGTGAAAACCTGTTAAATACAAGGGGGGAAGGTCCTGAGAAATTGCTGAACAAAGTTGTTACCAAGTGGTGAATATGTGGTTGAGGTACTTGTGTTGAGGGTACAGGGTCAAAGACAGGTTGGGATTAGTGTTTTACCCAAAATATGGATAATAAAAGTATCAAGTGAATGAAAATTACATGATTTAAGGTAATTTTCTGAGTGGCTTAGCCCTTTAATATTCATCTCTTTATACGCATAAGATATAGGCAAAAATTTAGGAGTTCAATGCTTAGTAAGTGGTGTTTAACCATAACTATTATAATTCCCACCCATGAAATAAATTATAAAGTTTTTCAAAATATTTGGTTAAGTGGAGACTAAAACCAGCTATTTTGTAAGGAATTAACTAAGAAACAACAGGAATATCTTAGTGATTTACTTTGAAACTGAAATTTGTGTGTGTGTGTGTGTGTGTGTGTGTGTGTGTGTGTGTGTGTGTAGACACAAACTTTTGAGAGACAAAACTGATCCAGGGGCAGCATGGACCTCATTTTGTTAAAATTAAAAATCCTCAACAGTAATCTACTTGAAACAAAAATTGAAACATCTTTGTCCTAAAGATAGAGTTTCTATAAAGCAAAGGTAGTGGTTCTCACTGTGCTACCACATGGGTGCATATTTATATTAGCTGTTTATTTTTAACTTACACTCTCTCCAGAGCAGTAGTTAGATACAGCCAGGAGTCTGCCCATATAACACTGGCACTTCCCATTCTCTTAAATTTGGATGGTTTTCTTATGTAATATTTGAAAACTCCTTCATAAGAGATGCCAGGGAGTTAACACCCTGTGTTCAGCTCACAAGCAGTAACAGGTAGGTGTCAGTGGATAAATGCACTCAGCACCCTTGTCCCCGGCAGGAAACTCTGAGTAGGTTTTGTCTCTAATAGGTCCATTGATTTAACATCAGTGGCCCAAGATACAACTTTCACATTAATGTATCCTTGGTTGATTTTCTTCCCTTCCATGACTCACTTTTATTCTTTGTTAGTATTTCCTTGAATCATTTCTCACAAGAACCAATCCTATGACAACCTCCATTTTTCCACAAGTTTTTATAATAGCTCAAAAGAATACAAGTGATTTAATGAAATAGAGAGTAAAAATGTTAAGTTCTTAAAGTTAAAAATCAAAGAACACAGTTAAAATAAACTTGAAAATTTCGAAGTAGGTATTAAAGTCACCTTTGGGGAGGCAAACAAAAGTAGTGCTATAATTTTTACCAGCATATTATTGAAATCACAATACACTAGTATATTTATTGAAAATCATTACCTTCAGACTTGCTCCCAAAATCACTTTTTGAATTTCATTATTGGACATGATCAATTACATTTTGGAACCAAAAGACAAAGTATTTTAGAATCATTAGTACCAATTATTTTTTTTCCATAAGAGAAAATTTGTAAGTGTTTGTGAAAGCAAAACTGTGTTATCCATATTTCTGAGGACCTTGTCTTACTATGTCTTAGATGAGATATAATTCAGATAATGAAAAATAGTTCCTAGTTGTTAAGGTATAACTTATGTGAAGGGAGATAAGCATATAGTATAATATATAAGTATATATAATTTTGTATGTGTATAAATTATTCACTTAGTCTCTGATTCTTAGAATAGTATTAAAAGTTACTATTTTCAGCAATATGGAATAAATGAACTTTTCCATATTCCTTCCACCAAGTACAGTTACCAACCATGGACATATGAAATTATATAAAGCAAACATAAGATGACTCTGAAACATGAAGAGAAGAAGGTATACTATCTAGAGCCCTTGGGGCCTAGAAATAACATGACAGTGTGTTCTCTGGGATTTCTTTTTGTTTCATATATCACTAATTGTGTGATAGAGAAGTTGGCAGTCACAAAAAACTAATGGGTAAGGACAAGACAAGCCGACCCCCCCCCCAAAAAAAAAACCTGTTCTCTTTAGTTGAAAGATCAGCCTAGTAAAAAAAAAAATCAAACATTTAGGTAAAACTGCCCTACTGTGGCCAAACACTAAATTGTGGACTCACTATAACCCTTCTAAGCTAAATCTGATTGGGGACCTAGATTTTCCCCGTTAGCCAGCTGTAATGAGGCACCCCTTCCCTGCCACCTGTGTTGTGTCACGAAAGGCCAGAAGGTTGAATGAAGAACTTGTATTGTTATCACCTTTGGATGATAACAAGAATTTCCATCTCACACTTACCCCCATGGTGTCAGTGGAGACCACGCGAGGATCTTAAACTTTCACCCTCAACAAGATATAATGAGTATAGCTTGCTAGAGTGGTATCAGAAGAGGCCCATTGGAGAATCAGAACTTTTTACATCTCAGAGGTAATAAACCAAGCCTCTCCCCTGTAGCAGCAAGGAGGTGTGTGGAGCAATAATGAGGCACCCCTGATTCTCCCAGGATAGTATCAGTGAAAGCCGAGCAGGGAGCTGCAGTACACCCTGGACAAAATTAGGAAGGTGCCTCCTCACCCCTGGGGTGGCAATGGAGGCCAAGGGGAAAAATTGGACTTTTGTCCCATCTGGCATTAATGAGACAGTGCACCCCTTCCCCTGCTGGCATGGTGTTAGAAACCTGCTACAATAGAAGATTTAAATAAGATTTAGAATTTTATAATGTAATACTCAAAATGTCTAGGATTTAATAAGAAATCACTTGTCACACCAAGAACCACAAAAATTTCCACTTGAATTAGAAAAGGCAATCAACAGCTGACAACACCAAATTATACAGATATTGTAATTATATGACAAGAATATTAAAACAGCAATCAACAAAATAAGCATATTTGAAACAAATGGAAAAATAAAAATTCTTAGTGAAGACATCAGGAATATAAAAGAGAACCAAATGGAAATTTTAAAATTGAAAAATAAAATAACTGAAAGAAAAAAAAATGGCTGGCTCAGAAAAAAGAGGACGAAGGAAAAAAAAATCAGTGAACTTGAAGAAAGATCAATAGAAATCATCCACTCTGACTAACAGAAAATAGATTGGAAAAAAAAAAATGAAAATGAAGAGATCCTCAAGACCTGTCAAACTGTAGCAAGTTACCTAACTTCATGTCATCAGAGCCTCTCTTAGAAGGACAAGAAGAAAGAGTGTGGATCTAAAAAAAGCACTTGAGGAAATAATGGCTGAAAAATTCCCAAATTAGGTAAATGATGCAAATCTACAGATTCAAGAGTTTGAATGAACCCCACACGGCACTTTAACTTTGGCTTAACTAGAATGAGGGGAAATTAGGACATTATCAGATGAAGGACAACTAAAAGAATGTGTTGCCCTGAGACCTATCCTTAAAAAAATTACTAAAGCCAGTTTTAGAAACAGAAAGTGAGTGATAAAAAAGAAATATGATGGAAGAAAATATCCAATTTATAAAAGCAAGCAAAAAGATAAAACACCTCCAACGGCTTCTCATGTTTCTCCAAATAGAATGTAGTCTTGTTTCCTCAGGCTCCAAGGTCCTAGATGAGCTACTCCTCTCTAACTCTGTGGCCTCGGCATGTCATCTATGCCTCACCTGTGATGCTCGGGGCTCACTGGCTGTCTTCAGTTCCTCAAACCCGCCAGCTCCTTGCTGCCTCCAGGTCATTGTGCAGCCTACTCCTTCACCCATAAATGCTCCTCCGGCTCCAACATTCTTCCTCCTCAACCAACCTGGCTTCAGCCTCAGAGAGTAACTTCCCAATCTCAAATTTAAGTACCGCCTGTGACTTTTTTCAAAACATCCTGTGCTTTTGTCTTCTGGAACTTATCACAAGTAATTATGTATCTATGTGTTTTTTATTTATATCTATTTCGTAGAGGACGTCCTCCAGGGCATTGAGAAGCTCTCTATGCTTCACTATTGTACCCTTGAAACCTAATATGTGGTAAACATTCAATAAACACTTCGTGGCTTTATAACAAAAATGTTAATGGTAAAATTTAAATTTGGGGGCATATGCCTATTTGGTGTAGGTTTCTTTCAATTGTTCTACATTTTGCAAGTGTTCATAATAAAATGGGGAAAACAAAACAAGATCAGTATTTAAATAAGCATTAATAACTGAGAGCCAGTACTGTATTCATTATAATTTAGAGCTAAATCTTCCTGTGAATATATTAAAAAATCAGGACAGGTGAATAATTCTGAGAATTATTCAAGAATTCAAGAATAATCTTCTGTTTTTCTTGACAAAATTTTCCACAAGGTAATAGAGAATCACAATGATCAATAATGGAATTACTATGTCTGCATCCCTTTCTTTTCATATTTTTAGAGTAGACTAAGGAAATCCCATCTGTCAACTCATTGATAAGGCTGTTGTATGCTAGACTATCTGACCACATAATAAGATGTTCTTTTAAAAGACATATAGACTATACATATCCAGTAGAAGTAAAACGCAAAGCATAAATGTAATTTTGTGTTTTAGTAGGCATATTTAAAGGAATAAAAAGATATTGTTAAATAAATTGTAATAACCTTTTGTTTAACCAAATATATTAAAAATATAATCATTTTCACATGTAAGCAATATAAAACATGTTGACAAGTTATCATATATATTTTTTTCTTTCACACATGATTTAATTAATATTTGAAGTACCAGCATATGCCAGGAAAAATGCTGGGTAATGAGGGCATTATAATGAATGGTTGACAAACAGTAGATCATCAAACCTTTCTCTTTTTTATTTCAGAGTATTATAGGGGTACAAATACTTTGTTTACATAAATTGCCTTTGCACCATACAAAAAGAATGCCAATCCGCCAGACAGCGCGTACCGCATCACTTAGGTGTGGATCTACCTGTCCCCTCCTCCCCCTCCCCCTGCCCGACACCCTATGAATGTTACTTCCCATATGGGCACATGAGTGTTGATCAATTAGTACCAATTAAACCGTGAGTACATGTGGTGTTTGTTTTTCTTCTTCTTTTTTTTTTTATTCCAGGGTATTGTGAGGGTACAAACACTACAGTTACACTTTATGCCTTTGCCTCACCCAAGTGCGGGTTTAAGGCATGCCCTCCCCCCGCCTTAGTGCTCTCCGTGTCCTTTAGCTGTTGATTTGCCCCCCCATCCCCCTACTCCCTAGAGAGTATTTCTGCCATGTGATCAACCTAGTGTTGATCAGTTAGAACCAGTCTGATGGCGAGTACAAGTGGGTCCTGTTCTTCTGCTCTTGTGGAGCTTCACTTTGGATAATGGGCTTAAGTTTGATCCAGGAAAGTGTAAGAGGTGCTAGATCACTTTCGTTTCTTATGATTGAGTAATATTCCATTGTAAATATATACCAAATTTTATTAATCCACTCGTGGATTGACGGGCACTTGGGTTGTTTCCACATCCTTGTGATAGTGAATTGTGCTGCCATAAACATTCGGGTGCAGATGTCTTTATCATAGAAGGTTTTGTGCTCTTTTGGGTAGACACCTGATAGTGCTATTGCTGGATCAAATGGTATTTCTATTTTTAGCTCTCTGAGGTATCA
>RJWJ010008944.1:34819-51794 GCA_004363605.1 Indri indri
TCCACATCCTCGCCAGCATTTGTTGTTTTGGGATTTTTTGATAGAGGCCAATCTCATCGGGGTTAGATGATATCTCATTGTGGTTTTGATTTGCATTTCTCTAATGATTAGAGATGTTGAGCATTTTTTTATATGTTTGCTGGCCATTCTTCTGTCTTCTTTTGAAAAGTTTCTGTTCATTTCCTTTGCCCATTTGTTGTGATACTTCACTTAGAAGAATGGGTCCCATCTAGGATAATACAGTAGGTAGTTTGTCTTTTTCTTATGGCTAAGTAGTACTTCATGGAACACATATACCATATTTTATTAATCCACTCATATATTGATGGGCACTTAGGTTGTTTCCACATCTTTGCAATTGTGTACCGTGCTGCTATAAACATTCGGGTGCAGATGTCTTTTTTATAAAATGTCTTTTCTTCCTTTAGGTAGACGCCCAATAGTGGGATTGCTGGGTCAAATAAGCTTCAAAAGTGTACATGTTTTACACTTTCAGCACATCTCAACTCAGGCCTTCCATATTTCAAATGCAAAATAGCCATAGAAGGCTTGTGATTACTCTATTGGATAACAGAGATACAGGCAATAGGCCCAGTGCATTTAGGCTGTAGCATAACTTATAAGATGGCTGGTAATCATCAATGTATTCAGAGTTCTCCAGTTAGAAAAAAACATTCAATATTCTAGTAGCTAAAGGATGCATTGAGTGCAGTTAAATCAAATAAACTGTCTGAAAAAGAATACAGTGTCCTGGACTCATGAGACCCTGGGCACCAGGAAACCTGAGGGTTTACTTCAAATGCTATAAACCTCCAAGAGCTAAGCATCCTGAACAACATTTGACATCATTGTTTATCTACAGCCTTTTTTGTATGTGCCCAAACTTGGAAATCTATGCTCAAAACCCACTTTTATTATTGATTCTAGAAGCTAGACCTGAGGCTCCCCAAAGTGATTTGATTTATTGGGCTTACTTATGTTTTCATGGTGCAATAAGAAATTTATAGTAAGTTTAACATTGTACAGGCTCCTAAAAAGCTTCTTCAGTGTTTGATTTCATATATTGCCAGGCCAACCTTGCCAAGGGCTCCTATTTGTTTGTTTTGAGTTTTCTTTCCCTACCTTATAGTCAGTCAAACTAGAAACTGAGAGGATGAGAGCCACATTTTCCTAAACAGGGACCAAGAAGAATTGCCAATTTTGCTTTCTGTAGTTTGTCTTTTGTCTCTATTATGTAATTTAACTAAGGAAAGTGGCCTCATTATTCTTTTTGTAAAATGTATTTTTATGTAAGTTTACAAATTATATTACTATGTATTGAGTTCTCAAAGTCCTCATTTACACAAGTCAGACTTATAGCACGGCATATACAAATTATTGGTGAGGAAGTAAAGGGCTAGCACAAAATCTAGCAAACCAAGTCTAGTTTAATACAACATAGCTCTCTATTCTCAGATAGATTGGACACAACTTCCACTAGGAATTTCTCTCTAACTAACTTTCTTCAGTTTGAGCTGGCCCCTGATCATTGGTGAGAAAGGCAAAAGCAAATGTAAAGTGCTTGTATTGTATTCTTTGTTTGCTTAAAAAAAAAAAATGGCAACAATATGAAGGAGTAGTAGATGATTAGGTAAGATATTCAAGAAGTAGATTGGGCCCAGATTCTCGATGGGCTTATAAACCATGGAAAGGGTGTCAGTCCAAGTCCTACCACTCACAGACATAGAGATGAAGTTAGAAGTACAGGAGGTTTGGGGTTATAACACCTGTAATACACAACGGGAGCGGAAGTAGGATTGGACATGGCAAGAGGTAGAATGAGAGGAGTAAACGGTGGCATGCTAGATTTTTACAAGAAAAACTGGATTAATGATGGTGCCACTTGCTGAGGTGAGGAAAACTGAGACATAGCGTGTTTGGGAGGGGAAAAAAGTATTTGCATGTAAAGGGTGAAATACCTATTAGGTGTCCATGTGGAGATATTGGATAGGCAGTTAGGCATAGAAGTTTGAATCTCAGAGGAGCTGTCTAGTCTGGATACATACACACACACACACACACACACACACACACACACACATGTGCTATGTATAGACCATATATGTACATAAAATATGACTTAATATTTATATATATGCAAATATACATATATATGAAGTCATAGTTTATCGATTATATTTAAAGTCACAGGATTGTATAGAATCAATCAAAATATAAGTATATATGGAGAATTAGCCCCTGGAATAACTTAATTGTCACCATATTTTAAGAGGAAAGCAATCTGAAAAATCAAGTTGAAAAGGTGTAACCAGTGAGGTGAGAGGGAAACCAGTGAAGTGTGATATTTAAGAAACCAAGTGAAAAATGTATTTTAAAAAGGAGGAAGTGCTTAGCTCTGTGAGATGCCTCTGTCTCAGACTTAGTAACCCAATTTCTTTCAGGACTGCCTTCCAAACTCAATTACTCTCAAAGGTTCAACAAGTAAATTTGGATTTTTTGCCCCTGGGCTTATGTTGTTATATACAGAAAAGTATGTTAAGTTATTCTGAAAATATATATATATGTATGAGGATATCAACCTTAGTATTTTACAATTTAATCCGCCCCTTTCTCTCCACTGGACTTTGGCAATGAAAGGACTTATATTATAAAAAATTTATCTGATACTGAGAAAAATGATTCTATTCTATTTAATAGATGGTAAATGACATAAAAGGTTTGTAGTTGTGACCATTTAAAGATACATTTTTCTAATTCTTCTTGCCTCATTTAATGGCAGAAGGGTATTAGAAAGAATGTAAGCATGAATGTGGGCATTGTCCTGTTTGTGGAGCCTTTTGTAAGTATTCATTTTACAGGTACAGTATTCCTTTTCCTGGTGCCTTACATGTTGCAAGAGAGACTGGGGGGAGGCGAGGCCTTGAAGTTAGCTAGTGCCCCCTTTCCCATGCTAGCTGGTCTCCGCTGTTTTGTTGTTCTTCATCTCAGTTACAATTGAGGGGAGAAAGTGACATTCTAGGTTCATAACCCCTGTACCATCTTATTGACCTTAGGATCTTAACTTTTCATATTAGGCAAACGTTTTCTGGTCCGTGATATTCTTCAGTTATGTAATTACTTCTTTGACACACTTTGAATACCAATAACCAAGGGCCTTCCCAGATGGCATGTGGAAAACCATAGTCACTTTCTCTTGTCACTGCTATATTTCACTTTTCTCTACACTGACTTCCCTTTTTGTAATTTCTTGTATTCCTTAGAGACCCTTTCTTTTCACAAACTCTGCTATTTCTAGAATCCAACTATATGTGAGTGACAAGGCACACAAGTCATATTTATTTACTATCACTTTATTTTTAATGTAAAAGGTATGTATTAGTTCAAAACAGATAATTCTGTGAATATTAATAAATTTATCTTGATTTTTTTTAGGAATGTTACTTTTCCAAAATTTGAGGACACTTCAATTTTTCCTGGGAAGAAGTGATTTTCACACAAGAATCACATAGATTAGAGCCAAGTGAGTATTGTATTGTGTGTTAGTGGCTCTTGATTTCTCATAGGGCTTTGTGTTTGTTTGTTTTCTTGTCTTTTTTTTTTATTTCATGATATTATGGGGGTGCAAACATTTTAGTTACATGTTATGACTTTGCCACATCCAAACCATTATTTGAGGCATGCCCTTACTCCCCTGCAATGCTCACCATTTCCATTAATTGTGAGTTTACCCACCTCCACACCCCCAACCCCCAAAGAACATTACTACCATGTGAGCACCTTAGTGTTGATCAGTTAGTGCCAATCTGATGGCCAGTACATCTGGTGCCTATTCTTCCATTCTTGCGATACATCACTTCAGAGGATGGGCTCAAGCTCTATCCAGGAAAATATAAGAGGTGCTAGATCACCATCGTTTTTTATAATTCAGTAGTATTCCACTGTATACATATACCATATTTTATTAATCCACTCATGGATTGATGGGTACTTGGGTTGTTTCCACGTCCTTGCTATAGTGAATTGTGCTGCCATAAACATTTGGGTGCAGATGTCTTTATTACAGAACGACTTTTGTTCCTTCGGGTAGATGCCTAGTAGTGCTATTGCTGGATCAAATGGTATTTCTATTTTTAGCTCTTTGAGGTATCCCTGAATTCTTTTCCACAGAGGTTGCACAAATTTGCAGTCCCACCAGCAGTATAAGAGGGTTCCTATCGCCAGGCGCAGTGGCTCACGCCTGTAATCCTAGCACTCTGGGAGGCCGAGGCGGGAGGATCGTTCTGAGCTCAGGAGTTTGAGACCAGCCTGAGCAAGAGCAAGACCCCGTCTCTACTAAAAATAGAAAGAAATTGATTGGACAGCTAAAAATATATATAGAAAAAAAAGTTAGCTGGGCATGGTGGTGCATGCCTGTAGTCCCAGCTACTCGGGAGGCTGAGGCAGAAGGATCGCTTGAGCCCAGGAGTTTGAGGTTGCTGTGAGCTAGGCTGATGCCACGGCACTCGCCCCAGGCAAGAAAGTGAGACTCCGTCTCAAAAAAAAAAAAAAAAAAAAAAAAAAAAGGAGTGTTCCTATCTGTCTGCATCCTCACCAGCATATGTTGCTTTGGGATTTTTTGACACAGGCCAATCTCCCTGGGGTTAGGTGATATCTCACTGTGGTTTTAATTTGCATTTCTCTAATGATTAGAGATGTTGAGCATTTTTTTGTGCATTTCCTGACCATCATTCTGTCTTCTTTTGAAAAGTTTCTTTTCATGTTCTTTGCCCATTTATTAATGGGGTTCTTTGATTTTTTCTTGTTGATTTTTTTGAGTTCTAGATATATTATTTTTATCGGCCCTTTATCAGATGTGTAGAGAGCAAATATTTTCTCTCATTCTGTAGGTTGTCTATTTGCTCTAATTATATTTTCCTTGGCTATGCAAAAGCTTTTTAATTTGATCAGGTCCCATTTATTTATTTATTTTGCTGCTGTGATTGCTTTGGGGGTCTTCTTCATAAATACTTTGCTTAGGCCAATGTCTGAAAGAGTCTTTCCTACATTTTCTTCTAGGATTCTTAAGGTTTCATGCATTAGGTTTAAGTCTGTTATCTATCTTGAATTGATTTTTGTAAGAGGTGAGAGGTGGGGATCCAGTTTCTGTCTTCTGCATGTAGCTATCCAGTTTTCCCAGCACCATTTGCCATTCCCACCTAGATCTGGAACCAGGCAAGGATGCCCACTATTCCCACTTATAGTCAATGTAGTGCTGGAAGTTCTTGCTAGAGCAATTAGACAATAGAGGGGAATTAAAAGCCTCCAAATGGGGGCAGAAGAGATCAAACTCTCACTCTTTGCTGATGATATGATAGTATAGCTAGAAAACCCCAAGGATTCAACCAAGAGACTCCTGGAATTGATAAATGAATTCAGTAAAGTCTCAGGATACAAAATCAATACACACAAATCAGAGGCATTCTTATATGCCAGTAACAGTCAAGCCAAAATTCAAATAAAAAACACAGTACCTTTTACAATAGCCTCAAAGAAAATTAAACATCTAGGAATATATTTAATGAAAGAGGTGACAGACATACATGGGAGAACTACAAAATACTAAGAAAAGAAATTGTAGAAGATGTAAACAGATGGAAAAATCTACCTGGCTCATAGATTGGTAGAATCAACATTGTTAAAATGTCCACACTACCTAAAGTATCTACAGAATTAATGCAATTCCTATCAAAGTACCATCATTATTCTTTACAGATCTAGAAAAAATAACTCTACACTTTGTGTGGAACCAGAGAAGACATCATATAACCAAAGCAATCTTAATCAAAAAGAACAAACTGGGAGGTACCAGTCTACCAGACTTCAAACTGTACTACAAGGCCATAGTAACTAAAACAGCATGGTACTGGCACAAGAATAGAGACTTAGACCTTTGGAACAGGACTGAGAAACCAGAGATGAAACCATCTGCATACTGTCATCTAATCTTTGATGAAGCAGACAAAAATATACCCTGGGGAAAAGAATCCCTTCTCACAGGGCCTTGAAATCTGTAGAAATACAGTGAGTAGATGTTCAAGTGGAAGGGAGCTAGAGTTGACTGTGGAAACCAGGGCTCTTTCACTTATCCATTCACTTCAGCAGACCTGATAGGCAGAGACCAGCTATTAATAAAAGATTTTTATAATGCATTGCCAATGACAGGAAGAGGGGCTTATTCGATGGCTTATTTAATATATAATACATCTTCTTGGGTCCTGAGATTTTGGAAATTTCTATAGCTTTTTGCTTGGCTCTTAAGGAAATATAATTTTAAACTTTGACCATACAAATATAGGAAATGTTTTCAAATATATTATAGTAAAGCATCTTACACAGAGTTACAGATATTAATATATACCCAACTCTGCAACAGTGAGAGATGCCTACAACCAGTGGAAGGGGATGGAACATCTGGCTTCAGAAACTATCACACTTCAGAAAACTGTCAGGCTGGAAGGACATGAGGGGACAGTGCAAAACTCACAAATTCACTCATGAGAAAGCGAGCATTTGAGCTCTTAGACTACAAAGAGAAACTATGTGCATCATTGAGTCCTCCAGAGAAAACTCAAGGATGTTACACCACACTCTAATAGTTTTTCAGGGTTTGGTCAATTCCCCTCTCTATTTCCCCAGCCCAATACGCATGAAGGATGGGACCTTGAAGAGGAAGGGGAAGACTCAGGTATCTCAGAGCCAGGCTATACCTCTCCTTTATGCCACATACTCCAGAATCCCAGCTCAGATGAGCCCTGAGGGCAGGGAAGATGAAGAAGTTTAAATTCTGTTTAAAATTAAAGTTTAAATTGTGCTTAATCATAGACAATGACTCAAAATTTATGAGATCTGCATATGATATAATTAAAGGGGATAGAACAACAAAATAAGATTTGAAAGGGCATTTATTAATTTAGTTAGTTGATGAATATTTTGAGCACATCCCAAACAGGAGACATAGCTCTAGTTGCTGGGGATATACCTATGAACAAAAGAAACAAAACGCCTGCCATCACAGATCTTAAATGTAGATTTGATAGAGAGCATACTTGAAGGTAGTGATTGGAGAAAAATTAAACCAATTCCTATATCAACTTCACCTCGTTGAAATACATCAATAATCCTGTTAAAACCAGTATAGAAGAATCTCACATTGTGGACTTGAAATAAAAGTTTCAGCTGTTTTTTTTTTTCCTCAGATATGTATGTTTGCAATTTTTTGTAATAAAAAACTTTTACAAATGTTTCTTCATGATAATACCTCTCTGTATCCCATGGCTCTGTACTCTGAGAATTGCTCACTTTCCTATATTGCCCTTGACTTTACCCAAAGAGGCCATCAGAGCCTGGAGGAAATAAGTAGCATTTTCAGCTTGCTCTCTGTCCTTAAGCTCCTAGGGACTCAAGGGCAATTTTAAGTCTTGAATAATAAGCCTTTTCAATATTCTCCCAGGTCGGTGAATCATTTAGCAGTACATCTTTCATAAATATCTAGTCAAATCCATGTGCAAATAAACAAGCCCATAATTCATCCATATTATGAGACATAATTTCCAGAAGCAATCTATTCCTTTACTTTTGTATCTCTATCTTAGTTCCATTTTATTTAATTATATTTGCCTACACTTTGATTTTATCTAACTTTGGTGAGAGAGTCAACACACTCCTAGTTGTTTCTCCCCCAATCATTTTTGTCTAATTTAAAAGATGTGGTTTTTGCTAGTTCTATAATTGGTTTTTATCTGAAACATTTCTGTTCACCTTGGGTTTTAATAATATGTATAATGGCACACCCTTAAATCCATACCCATCCCATAACACTTCTCATTTCTTCTCTTATTATTTGGAGTCTGAAATTCGTTGATTTTTCCAATATTGCAAGGCTATGAATTTTTGGAAACCTCAATCTTACTTGCAAACACTAATTCTTTCTGAGCTCTTCTTTTTCTTGTCAAGGAATAGTCAATTCAAACTGACACAAAAGAATAAGATGGTTTGTCTCTTCTTCCTCTCATCCCACAAATTTATTTTGCCTCCCAAGTGCTGCATTTCAAGTAATACTTTTGCTATTTCTTTTTTTTACTACTGCCTGACATTGATAGCCATCTGTCAAAAATGCAGTGTTTCTACTATTTGCTCCTTGGTTTCTAAGCCAATAGTTATAATTTTTTTTTTTTTTTTTTACAGCAACAACCTTCTCCTAAAATGAATGACAGTAGGAGGAGGGTGGAAAGACTTATATTCTATCTACATATTAAAGAGCTAAGGAGGGGCTTGTTACGGGGAGAGTGTTAAAGCCCTATGGATCTGGACCTGAAGAAGTTCCCATTTTGGATGGACATAAGAAGCTCTACATTGGAGATGGTGACAAAATTGAGTTTAATCCTGTAGTGGGTATAAGAAAAGATGTTGTAGGTTATGTATTTCTTCACATTTAATGTCTTCTGAATGATAGAGGTGAAGAATGCATTTTCTTTTATATTAAATGGTTAACAGTCAAACTATGTCATAGTTTCCTAAAACTTAAGCACTGGATTATAATTTTAAAGAAATTATACAATACAAAACACAATGGGCTCTTTTCAACTTAAAAAAGTCATTATCATAATTTATGGATATAATAACACTGACATACTTCTAATAAAAAGGTGATCTATTTTGTTTTATTGTAATCTCTGATTAGATGTGTCTAGGATTTACCACGTAGATTTAAGGAACTATTTTCCCTTTATTACAAGATATCTAGAGATTTCTGTATCTTTTTTTAATGTCAAAGATAATTTTTGAAGTGTAAATGGGAGTAAGACAAGAAATAAAACTTAATTATTGTATTTTTCTTCTTTCAACTCAAAAAGTCAGTACAAAAGCCACAAAGATTGTACTATTTTATACCTATCATTTTGATTCACAGTCACATTAATTTCCTCTACTTTTCTCCCAAGCAGAAATACAGATAGATGGCTTAGAATGGCAGAGTAGGGAGCAGTTAAAAGTGATTACATGATTAAAGTCTCTGATGCTTGGACTGACAATTTATAAGAGATATAGGTCAATTAGATTGAGGAATATATAGTAAAGATCTGTTTTTGGACTTTTATTTTGTTGAGTTTTGCTCACCATATTCACCTTTAGATATGTAAAGCATAGGAAATAATGGAAACTTAAATTTGGGGGCTGAATTTTACAGCCTATTCTTAAAGTCTTGTATATGATATTGCATATACACTTAGCACAAAAGGTAGGGAATGATGGGGTATTTAAAAGAGCCCAGTGCTAAGAGTTAAGAGATTGCAGTAATTGTCCTCTGACTCTAAATATAGCTAGAAATCTGGCAAGTAACTTATACCTCTCCAGATCTCAATTTTCATGTCTTAATAGAAGAACTGGTGATTTTATCAGTTTCTATTGTACTGTAAAATATTATTGAAAAATGGTTTGACTAGTTATATGTAACAAAATATTTTCTGTTTTATAATCACTAATATTCAGAAAATATGAGCTCATTATTAAAATTTCCTCCAATTATTAGAAAGAGCATTTGAGCTTTAGTGTTCACTCAAGCACGTACTTCCCTGGATGAGACAATTAATATCTCTATGTATTCTTTTACAATTTTCTTTTTGAATACAAAATAATAAAATATATACTCATAACTGTGAGGAAATGTATACTGCATTATTTATTTTCTTTCTCAATGTATATTTAAAGAAGGAGTATGGTTGTTGGATGTTTACTTTTTCTAAGTTAAGCATAAATAGAAGCATGTTTTAAACATGGTAGTTATACTTGGACAATGGGAACACCAATTACGTGGTCATAATGTGGCTCATTTAAAAGTGAAAGGGAAGTAATCAGTGATGACCCTAAATTGCTTACACTAGTTTGTATTTTGAGGACATCAAACAAAAACAAGAGAAAGAGATGATTAAAAAGAAATTCATAAACAATTTTGCTGTTCATAGTTACTATTTCTACTAACATAAAAAAGTTATTTAAAAAGATTAAAGAAAGCAATAAATTGCTGACAACTTTTTTTGCAAAATAAATAATGTTTGGATATTTTAAGAATACCAGATTCCTAACCAATCACAATTCTGAAGGTAGAAAGGTAGATTGGTGAATACTTATGTATCCATATCTGTAGATACTTATAGCTAAGTTCACACACACACACATACACACATGCACACACACACACACACACACACACATATTCCTGTTATTGTGTTTTTTAAATACAGTTAATGGATTTCTGTGAAATGAAAACAATTATCAAAATTTTGTCCTAAATGTGTTTGGAAGTTTAATTATTCCAAGTTATATAATTTTAAAAAGAATATCGGAAATGGGAGCATTATCTTTCAGGAACTTCTATTTTTTACAAATATTAAAGTATCTTAAGGATTATGGGTTTTTTACTGCAAGCAACAAGGTTTTTTTTTTTCTTTTTTCTTCTTTTGTTGGCCAGAATGAATGTTACAGTGAAACATGACCGCACTTGTACAAAGCTTATAAACTCTTTCCAATGCTCATTAAACCCTAAAGAGCTCAAATCACCGTTTCATGGATTTGAAGTCTTTTTGGTCAATGTCTTTATATTTATTATTATGTCCATATGTCCTTTTAAAGTAACAGATAATTCTTCTCTCACTTTCTGACTCTTGTTTTCAATATGGTACTTGTAACTGATAAAGTGAGATAAGATGAGATCTTTATTTGCCTCTTAACTTTGTATTATGTATTTCATTTGGCAACATGTCCTGGGAAACTCATTAGGTACTCAGTTCAGAGAAGAAGTCAAAATTCTCCTCAAGTTAAATCAGTGGAAATTGCTGTAATCAAATTTTACCGGTTTCTTTAAACAATTATGATTTCATAGAACATTTCTTAAAAAGGAAGTACCTTGATGAATACTAGAGGACAGCTCTGAGGTACTGAGTTAGAGTCAAAAGTGATTTTCCAATTAAGGAATGTCTGAAAAGCTAGTTATATAAAAATAAATCAGAAATGTCTGCATGAGAATCCAAATTAAATGTTATCATTTTTACTTAACCTTAGGCTTATAATCCACTAAATCTATATCATGATTCTTAATTTTGAAAATAAATATACATTTTATCACAACAAATGTTTCTAAATAATGTAAAAATTATAATTATATGGTACGGTTTAAGTTTTGATAGTCAAAATTTCAGAGAGATGTTTTAAATTGCTGTATCTTTCTACTGCATTTAAGTGTATCTCCTCCATAAAACCAGATGACTTCATCTTTACTGTCATTTAAATGTATAACATTTTTTCTTATTTATTTTGTTTTATTCTTAATGAATGGCCTCTCAAGAATTTTATATGTTTTTGAGTAAATGGACTTATTAAACAGTTAAATGTATTAGTCAATAAAAAGTAGACACAATCTCGCACTATGAGATAATAGAAAAAATGTTTAAAGAGGTATGTGATACAATATCATGATGTTAGGAAAAACAGTGAAGTGGCAATAAATAAAAAATGCATTATACGCAGGCAAGAGGATTGATCTGCAGTGAAGAAAAAGCCACAGAGTATAAAATGACTATTCGATGTTGGAGTTTAAGCATGATTCTTTTCATTTTATACTATAAATCTCTAGCCTAATATTTCTGAATGTCCTCCTGAAAGAGTTGAGATAATGACAACAGCACACTTCTTGACTTCTCTTCCCATAAATTCTTTTCTCAAACTTTGAATATTAATTGTCTCCGAACATTACCCATTTGGTAACCACTTTCTTTTCAACAAATATTACTGGAATGCTCAATTATCAGCTGTTAAATATCTGAACAATATCCTTTGTCTGGCCAGCTGCTAAAGTGTCCAGTTGCTGGGCTTATTTCATCTCAAATACATAGGCGGCCTGCCAATAGCATCACATCTCAGCACCCTTCAACGGGTCCTGATACCGCCCTTTCAGTGGCCAGCTGTTGCATTTATAGTTAAATGGTTGCCAAACCAAAGGCCACAAAAAACAATGCCTTGTCTTTTTTTTCTTTTTTCTTTTTTTTTTTTTTTGCGCTTTTATCTTGCCCAAGCTTCATCATCAATGTCATATTGCTGTGAGCTATCGCCAGCATCCTACTGATCTCCGGAAAGCTTTTAGAAGTTATTTTGTATTCATTGTAGATGGCAAATAATTGAAGCAATCCACCTGCTCTGGGGCTTGCCTGTCAACTTTGATACTGGTAGTGGCATGAGTGACATTTGCTTATTGTTATAAATTTGGATGCTGGTTTTTTAGACAGAGCGAAAAATGTATGTTTTATGATATATCTCTGTAGATCTTTTTGCTCTTCAAGAGTACAACTACAACTACGTATTACAGTTTTTAGTATTCATAACTGCATTACTATTTTATTCCTAAACACTTATCTCAAACTCTGAATATTGTTGCTTTGAACATTATCCATTTGGTAACCACTTTCTTTTCAACAAATATACTAGAATGCTCAATTATCAGCTGCTAAATATCTGGACAATATCTTTTGTCCACTTTAAGTGGATATAGATATAAATATGATCGCAAATATTAATACAAAATATATATGTGTATATAGAGTTTGCCACTTTTTGCAAAAGTGAAATCGTATCCTACAAAGTGTTTCATAACCAACTAGAGGGCATTAAGCAAGAGAAAAAATATAATCTAACGAAAAATGGTATTGGGCAACTGACTATTTATATTTGTATGCTTCCTGATGAACAAAAATTAATTACAAGCGGATTAAAGATTTAAAATAAATTAGAAAAACTTTAATTAAAAGCAAAAAGAAAATAAACTGAATTCTGTTTATAAAAGAAATGTGTACTAAGACTACAAAAATACTTAAGTTATAGAAAATGTATAAAGGAGTAAATTATCCATCTTTCTGACATTAAAATAACCACTTTTAAATATTACATTTACTTCTAGTCTTTTCCTCTGGAAATTACATGTATTTCCATTAATCATTTCCCTTTCTCCCAGAGCTTTAATCTGATGCTTCACACACAAAAAAATTAACATTTACTGTTAGTTACCTTTCCACATCTATCTCTGTTTTTACAAACCATTACAAGCATGCGCAATATATATTATTCAGCTATTTTTATTTAAAATATAATATTGTACAAAATACTCTATGCTTTGCTGTTTTATTTAATTTGCATATCACTTTTCAAAGTTATTTTCTCACATATGATGTTCATAACATTTCCCTATGTGAGTAAATATACTGAAAAAGTTAATCCTAATGAATTATAAATTTCCTTCATCTTCATTAGCAATCCTTATTTCATTATTAGAATGTTATTTTCAATTAAGATTATTTATAATTGTTATTTTAGAAACATAGTTGCAATGAGCAATATGATGCACAAGCATTGATAGTTTTGATTATTTATTGCGGTAGGCTTCTAGCACCGAAATTAATGATAAAAGAGCATAAACCTTAAAAATATCTTGATTCACATTGTCTATAGCTTAACAGAAAGAGAATTTCTACTTTAACAAATAGTCTAAATAAAACAATATGCCTGCTTTGATACGGCATACGCCACTATTTTTGTGTTACATATTTCCCATTCAAATAAATATGCAAAGATAATCAGTATTTTAATAGTGATTATTTAAATATGCTTTTCTACAATCACTTTAAAAATATTTTATAGTTATGTGTAAAAGATCAGAAAAATTAGTTGAGAAAATAATTTCTATTTACACTTTATTAATGTACATATAAATGTGTATATGACTTTAGTGGATACAGACATAAATGTGATCACAGATATCACCGCTATATATATACATAGAGAGAGAGAGAGAGAGAGAGAGAGTTTGCCACTTTTGCAAAAGTGGAATTATATCTTACAAACTGTTTTATAATCAACTAGAGGGCATTACCAGGAGAAAAATATAATCTAATAAATAATGGTATTGGGCAACTGACTCTTTATACTTATATTCGTATGCTTCCTGATGAATAAAAATTGATTGCAAACATAATTAAAGATTGAAAATAAATAAGAAAAAACTTTAAAACAATTAAAATCAAATAATTTTATGATTTTTGCATAGGACCATATTTACAAAAATATAAAATGTAAATAAAAATAGTAAAGGGAAATAACGATATGTGCAAGTACTGAAAAATTAAAACTCGAAATATAATTAAAAATCCCAGTTTAAATCATAAAATACATGAGCTTTTAGAAAGGTTATAGAAGAAAGGAACATTTATTCATTGCTGTAGGAGTACAAATTGTTCTCACCACTGTGGAGTAGAATTTGATAATATCTAGTTCAATTTAAAAGGCCTAGAGATAGGAATTCTACTTTTGAATATATGTTTTAGAGAAGCACTCACATGTATACCTATGAAGTTGTATAAAGCATGACCAGCATTTTATATGCTTAAACGGTAGAAAATTAGTATGACGAACAAATATGAATCATTAGATGAAGTAGTAACACAATTTTAAATCCATCTCCCAGTGTGTCTTTGTCTTTATTTGATGGAGTTAGATTTTTACTTTAAAAACTTGGACAAGACTCATCATTCTTTTCTGATTATTTTAAGTCACACAAAAAATCTTTAAAAAAAAAACGCAATGATAAAAAGCGCAGTCTCTATAATAATCAAATAACTCTAGTTGCAGTCTTTTCTAAACCTGTGTTCCACCTTGTAGTGAGTGGGAAGCTTCTACTCTGAGAACAACAGTGCAGTCAGATTATTCCTTCTTTATTATTTCTTTTTCTCATGGTTGCTCATCTTCACAGTTTCTTAGTCTCTTAACCTCCAAGAATGGAAGTCAAGGGATGAAATGAAAACAGGGAAATTAGAAGACATAAGTCTTCATTGCCTAGTTATATATTACAAGTTAACAAAATCTTGTTCTGGTTTAGAACATGTTCAAAGCAGACTTCTATTCAGGAGTGTTTTTGTGGTTCTTCAGAGCAACTCTCCCATCACTGAGCATGTGTCACAGCAGGGCCTTCCAGCAGGTCAGGCTGTCTCCCTTTCTGACTGGCTACATCAAGAGACTTGTTGACTTCCACTGCTTTACTCTACTGAGTCTATTTTCTTTGCAAAGTACTTTTTAAGGAAAGGTCTATGATGACACCCTCTTGTGCTCTCTCTTTTCATAGCTTTCCACCAGTCTACGTAAAACACTAATACAGTATATTCATTCTTTTCCCTGGCAAAACAAGTCTCACTGAAGCAGAAAGTTCTACTTTGGCTTGTCCATTGGTAGCTAGCCAGCCCATCTCTAGACCTACAGAACTGTCAAGCACAAAGTTGACACTACTCCATCATCTCTCAACTATAACAAATGTATATGGAGCTTCCCTCTTGGACCCCTTGACTCTTTTTCATTAGACTTTGGGTGAGTGACAGGAACCCTTCATTCTGTGGACTCAGAAAACCAACAGCTATCTCCAAAATTCTTTCTAAACCTCAACCCCTATTAGTCTACAAGAAATACGTTTATTCTCAGTATGGGGTGAAGACACCAGTAAGAATGGCTAGAAATAATGAGTGGCTCTAAATAATTCAGTTCATTTCATTTCATTTGTATAGCAAGAAAGCAGAGTTACTTAATTTATAAGGATCAATAAAATAGATGCCAAAACCAATTTTTTATGAAAACAAGAACTTTTTTTAATATTTTAGCAATAATATAATTTATGATTAAAATAAATCTTACTAGGGATAGATATAACTACATGAAATTATAAAATTGATTGGAAGGAAACAGAGACAATGACTACATGTTAGTGACTACCACAGGGAAATAGAAGAAGAGATTCAGGGTGGTAGTCAAGTAAATAGCTAAAGTGTCTATATATATTTTTTTCTCATTTCTATTCTTCGAATGTAAATTTTCAAAAAGTTCTTACATTTTTGAGTTATAATATTTATAAGAAAACATTTACAAAATTATGCTTTTCTATACATACTTTTAATTTTGATTTTTATTTTCTAGTTGTTTTATTTTCAAAGTATTTATATGATCCAGTGAAAAGCAAAAGGCTATAGCTATGAGAAAGGTAAAAAATAAATGAAAGAAGAATATCCATGAAAAGAAGGAAGAGAATGAGATCAATACCAAAACCAGGGAAGTGATTTATTTTTGTCATGAGGAAGACACACTTTTATGTGGATCGAATCAAGGAGAGATGGATGTAAATATTTTCTTTTGTAGATGTGTAATTTAGGGAGCTGATATTTAATTAAATATTGCTTGTTTTTCCTTATAATATATTTCTTCTGTAATTCTTACTGCAATTTATCTGCTTCAGGTCACCAGAGAAGAGAAGTTTAAGTAGTAACAGACATTATCCATGTGAAAAAGAATAAATATGTTTTGCCTATAAACCAAAGGTAAGTGAAAGTCTTTTAGGACAGATGCATTATCCAGAATTCGAAACCCACCTTTCTCTACATCTTGAGGAAGGAAGGGCAATTATAGCACTTCGTAGCCAGTGTTTCCCTATGTTAAAGGAATAAATACTGATTTTACACAATCTTCATAAAGTTTTGATTTTCAAAGATTATACAATATTTGCCTATTAATTTTGTTCATCTTACACAAAAAGCTATAAGCTCCTTTCACATATTTTCATATTTCATGCTTGTTTTTCTGTAAGTGTGATAATAATAATGTCTTCAGTTTTTAACTCAATGGCCAAGGAATATTTTTCCTTTTTCATTTAAGAAGCTGAGTTAGTTTTGATTTGCATTTCCCTGATGATTAGAGATGTTGAGCATTTTTTCATATGTTTTTTGGCCATTATTCTGTCTTCCTTTGAAAAGTTTCTGTTCATGTCCTTTGCCCACTTTTTGATAGGATTGTTTGATTTTTTCTTGCTAATTTTCCTGAGTTCTAAGTAGATTCTAGTTATCAGCCCTTTATCAGATTTGTA